>JACXGJ010001574.1:0-80549 GCA_016801105.1 Esox niger | reverse complement strand
ACGCACAACCATTTCTAGGGTTTACAAAGAATGGTGTGAAAAGGGAAAAACATCCAGTATGCGGCAGTCCTGTGGGCGAAAATGCCTTGTCGATGCTAGAGGTCAGAGGAGAATGGGCCGACTGATTCAAGCTGATAGAAGAGCAACTTTGACTGAAATAACCACTCGTTACAACCGAGGTATGCAGCAAAGCATTTGTAAAGCCACAATACGCACAACCTTGAGGCGGATGGGCTACAACAGCAGAAGACCCCCCCGGGTATCACTCATCTCCACTACAAATAGGTAAAAGAGGCTACAATTTGCAAGAGCTCAGCAAAATTGGACAGTTGAAGACTGGAAAAAATTTGTCTGGTCTGATGAGTCTCGATTTCTGTTGAGACATTCAGATGGTAGAGTCAGAATTTGATGTAAACAGTATGAGAACATGGATCCATCATGCCTTGTTACCACTGTGCAGGCTGGTGGTGGTGTAATGGTGTGGGGGATGTTTTCTTGGCACACTTTAGGCCCCTTAGTGCCAATTGGGCATCGTTTAAATGCCACGGCCTACCTGAGCATTGTTTCTGACCATGTCCATCCCTTTATGGCCACCATGTACCCATCCTCTGATGGCTACTTCCAGCAGGATAATGCACCATGTCACAAAGTTCGAATCATTTCAGATTGGTTTCTTGAACATGACAATGAGTTCACTGTACTAAAATGGCCCCCACAGTCACCAGATCGCAACCCAATAGAGCATCTTTGGGATGTGGTGGAACGGGAGCTTCGTGCCCTGGATGTGCATCCCACAAATCTCCATCAACTGCAAGATGCTATCCTATCAATATGGGCCAACATTTCTAAAGAATGCCACTTAGAATTAAGGCAGTTCAGAAGGCGAAAGGGGGTCCAACACAGTACTAGTATGGTGTTCCTAATAATCCTTTAGGTGCGTGTATATATAACAGGTGTCCTTGACTTGCTGAACTAGGTCCCTTCATTTAGAGTGGAGCAAAAGGGTGTTTGCTACACAATTCTTCATAAAATGAAAAAGGAGATATTGAATGGCAACTACACAAGTTTGGAAAAACACACTTATAATGTTAGTTTTCCCCTCAGCAAAATGGTTTGAGTTTTCAGAATAATTAATGTGTGTGTGTGTGTGTGTTTCTGTTTCTGTGTTTCTGTGAACTCGCGCAAGCACCAGCAGTAATTTACTTTATAAACTTCGCTTGGGCGGGTTAGACTGAATTGTTTTAGGTTAAATGAAACATGTGATGTTTTAATTTCACAACTAATTACAAAAACTTGCAGCAATTATATAAATGGATTGGCATGAATGTACTGTTTTCCCTTTGGAATGTGATTAAAATGATATCCCCATTGGTGACCACACCGACCCCAGTCCTCCAATCAAATTTGACAGGCAGAGCAGCAACATGCACACATTGCTCTGTAAAAAAATGGTCATTAGCAATACTGTAAAAAGTTTGTTTAGTTAGGTTACAATTTAAGATTTCGTACTTTTGTCGCATTTTCACTATACTTAAAACTGTAAATATGTGAAAAGATTTGTTTTTATTTGTTATACCAGTTGTTAATGATATATTAATTACTGCTGAAAGCAACCAACTTATCGAAGCCAAGCTGCTGACTGGTCTGAGACCACCAGCTCTATTATTCAGGCCACTAGCTCCATCTATTGGTTGAAGGTGAGAAGCCAATTAGAAATATTTATGTCTGTACATTACTGGTGTTTTTCAAAACAAACTATTTGTTAACTTTTTGCTTTTTTATATGAAATTTATATAAAGTAAATCCTTATCAATCCTGGTAATATATTTATTTGGTCTCATATTTTATTTTATTTGTTCACATGATCTAGTGGCATCATTATGGTGCAACAGGCTGTGTGGTTTGATAAGACAAAAGGATTGTACCAAAAATACAGAAAGGTTACTTTGTTTGGTGTAGACAATTAGTCTAACTTTAATCAGAATTATTCCTTTTAAGGGATTTTCACTTACCAAGTCCTGACAGTGAAAGAACAGACCTCACTTTGTGGGCACAAACTTCATAAAGATATTGTGTTCCTAATATAAAATTGTAAGTGGAAGAGATTACTTAATGTCAAAATGTGTTGCCCCTTTTTTGACTCTCGTAGGACATTATTGTTGTCTTGAACTGTAAATGATGCAGATGCTTTCATATAGGTGTACTGCATGATACATTTAAGAAAGTTAGCACCACCCAGTTGACATAGATTTTTGATCAAGATGGCAAGAGGAAAGTATCGAAGTGACTTTGAACGAGGGTACATTATTGGGACACTTCGAGGATGACAATGACCCAACCATAGGACATGAAGGGTCACCTATGGGAGATTTTGTTTTGACTTGTTAGGCAGTACTTTCTACAACCATCATCAAAACACCCAATGAGGGAATATATTGTAGAAGAATGAATCTTTGCCAGGGTGCACTGAAGCTGCCTTTCTGAGACACTTTATGTTGCTTTTTAATTTGTCACCTATTTGATTCTTTATCTTTTTCTTATTTTTTGTTTGGTAAATTGTTACACTAATGGTGCCCTCTATTGGTGGTAGGCTTCATTGGGGACCCGATATACTGCAATAATGCAAAGGTAAATACAACCAAGAAAAATCCTTAATGATATGTAAAATCAAAATGATAAAATATTGGGAAATATCCTAATGAATCATTCTGTTTAATGGGATATTTTGATACACAAATGAACAATGGAGATGCACTACTGAACAAGAAAGGAAAGAGAACAAAAAAGATTTAGTTGAAAAGTCCTGGGGACATGATGGAATAGCAATCCACCTGGGCACACAGTAAGGATTACATTGACATGAGCACATGAGATTATGAGAGACATGGGGTGGACCTGTCTTCAACTATCAGGGGTCCTGCAAGCCTTTTTAAGATGCCATGATGTGTTTTACAAATGCTGTGAAAAACAATAGATAACTATTAGTTACAGTGACAGAGATGTATTTCAAATTGATGTTTTGGAATGTTTAGACCAAGATAGCAAGACCAGGTTATCATTTCATACCTTCATAGTTTATGCAACCATTGGCATCCTCCTGGTTGGTCATGAGTTGCTCGACCTCATCCTCCTTCATCTTCTCACCTGCAACACAACACACATTTTTCGGTTTAATATCATTTAAATTCTGTATGTCCTAAAACCTTTATAACCAAATTGGTCCCAATGACATTGAAGACTATTGCACATACCCTAGTCTTCATTGTTACCTTTCCTATTGGACCAGGCAAGTAAAAAAAAAATCTATATGTATTTCTGTATGCAGAATAAAACTGTTTTAAATATGTATTACTGTATGCAGAATAAAAACGTTTTCAATATGTGTTATTGTATGCAGAATATAACGTTTGAGGCTTTGGACCCACCCAGTGATGCCAGGACATGCCTGAGCTCAGCACCCATGACAGTGCCATCGCCCAGTTTGTCAAACACCCTCAGACCCTCAACAAAATCCTCATAAGTGCCACGATCCTTGGCTTTGCAGATGTACTGATGTATTGGCAAGAAGCTGTCAAAATCCAGCATCTTTGTTGCCATCTCTGTATAAGAAACAACTTAATGAAATATAACTGAAAAAAACATCCACACTACTGTACCATCAATACAGAGATTACAAATAAAACATTGACAGAATGTGAACAGAAATTTTACAAAATTTAATTTGAAATATTAAGTTATAACAGAGGTAGTGTAAAATGTATTGAACCTCAAGTAACACAAACTGATCAGTGTTTTTTTGGGGGTTGAAAAACCTGTACCCAAAACTGATTAAACAGTGTTGCAGGGTCTACCTTCAGGTTTGGGCTTTCCAAGGACATACATGATTTCAGCATTGGTGGGGTTTTGCCCCAGTGCCCTGATCAGATCTCCGCATTGTCCGTACGTGATTTTCATCTCACTGAGTGGTGTCCTGTCGAACAGTTGAAAAGCATCCTTGAAATCTGTGTGGAGACACAAAAAGCAACACAAAAAGTGTATAATCTATCCAGCTTAGCTTTTTGAATGCAGTGAATGTCTGTCCAGGCCCATGAGCAGTCTGACCTAGCAGGAGTCAGATCTCAATTGAAGGAGAGGCTGGAAATGCCACAATCTGTGGTATGCTAACAGTGTGCCGCCACATATTCAAGTGGTGAGGAAATCAAAGGGTGATTGCTTCCTGCTTTCAAAAGAGAATGTTATTCTGTTGCAATCTCTCATCATAGTATTTCATGCTCTTTTTGTCCATTCAAATATTTTTGCTGGAGTAGAAATGTTAGCCTAAATGTTATGTCATACAGTATTGTAAATTGATATTGTTCCACTCAAAACACTCCCATAAACCCTCAATTTAATTTGACAGTGACTAGTGAGAAAATGGTCACCATTTTTCATGAACTACCATTTTTCATAAGTACTATTTACAAAACCATAGCAGCCACTGTTAAAATAAGTATACCACTCCAAGTCCACACAACTGTTTCATGCTCTAGTTGTATAAGAAGTCATTGTGAAGAGACGGGCAAACAACCAACAGTCTATATCTTACCCTCAATCTGCTCAGGAGTGAATTCAAGCTTAAAGGAAAAACAAAATGATTATACATACATGGTTACTCGTGGAGCTGTAAAAATGCGTGCTGATAACTGAAATGCAGAGGTCAAACACATGAACACATGACCCTTCGACCTTGATGGTACCACCCCCAGACCTTATTATGATGCCCCCAATATCAGATGTCCGCACCATAGATTCAACAGGCTCCAGTTACACTCCACTTATTCCGAAATCTTAATCCAGGGCTTAGTAAGTGTCGATTGATGGCTGACCTTCTGTCATAGACAATGCTCTCCCACGTGCCTTTTACTGACTGTTTTTATTGTCACAACATGCCTTTGACAAACAGCTTTTACTTTCTCCATTTGACTGTTTAAATGCAAGGTGATGTGATAGTATGACCTGAAGAGATTAAATGCCCTATTTATATAGAACAGTTCACATCTGATGAAGGATGTCAGAATTAAGTGACTTTGGTCTCCCTGGGTGAATCAAAAACATATAGAAACCAGAAACATAGGAGAATAGAAGTACTTGAAAATGTAATTGTTTTTCTAAAAACCATCAAATCCGGCATTATTCCTATTCATTTCATATAATTTATGCAATTATGGTAGTAAAACAACCCTCTAGCACATATAGACATTGGTACAGTAACCTCTCTTCATGGTTGTCCTTTTGTGTGTCTTGGATTTGTTCCAGATAATCCTAAATTACTTTCAGATCTTTGTATATTTAGCAAAGCTACTCAATATTTTCGAAACACTACTTTTAGCGTGTTTTAAAATACATGGCCTTGGTTGGAAATGTTCACTTTTTTGCACAAAGCCAGCATTCTGATTTCAGTGGTGTGCTATGCATGGCCATAATTAAAATCACATTGTGTGGCTGTAACCTCACTACATATTACAGCTGCTCCCTCAACCATGAAAAACATTGACCCAGGCAGAGTCAGCAAGAAACTAAATGTCTTATGTAGGCCAATACGTTACCTACTTTAGGTCCCATTGAGTTCAAGCTGCTGTTGCTTATGTATTAAATAATGTGGCTTGTAATGATATACAACACTAGGAAGATAAATCAGTACACTAACAAGTTCTAAGTTCCTAAATGCCTGTAGATATTTGCTTGTCATGTAAATAATCATTGTTGCTTGTCAATCTTCAGTGCTACTCTCTATATCCTGTCCTCAAACCATATCTAAACAGTAAAAGAGTATGTTTCCTATTTGCATGCATTGCACTGTTCATGTCACAGGGTGTCTCTAATGTTCTTAAAAATACTGATGTATATCTATGGAAGACCAGACAGTTATTGCCAAGTCCTTGAAATGTCATGTTTGCCCTCAAGTGAATATATGGCTTGAAATTTAGATTAAGGGTATTACATTTTTCTTACAAATTTTAAGGAAAGTGAAAAGATAGTTAATTCAGATGATATTGAGATCATGCGCTGTATAGCCTAGAAACACATTTTAATAATAATAATAAAAAGCGTAACACATTAATTTCCCACAATAATAATAATAAAAATAAAAAACATAACACATTAATTTCCCACATTATCAAAACCACCATCCAACAAGCAAATCTGGAGCTCATCATATTAACTCTATTCCCTCATGCAAAAATAATGAACACATTTTAGTTTTTCTGTACCACGACTTCAGCTGGGTTAAACTCCGGGATCTTGATAGGCTCAGGCTCTGGGGCCTTGGGTTTGGGTGCTTCTTTGGGCTCTTCCTTCTTCTTTGGTGCCATTGTGAGAACCAAGATGCACAAAACTATACAGAGGAATAACAACTAGGACACAGGATGAATAACACAGCAGAGAGTAACAGACAGGGTGGAATGCGTTTGATACAACTCTGTTGTATCAGTTCTGGGGAGGGGGGGCTAGGGCCCTTTATTGTCTCTGTCCAGGTGTCCTTCTCACTCCCCCTCCCTGGTTGCGATGCTGCCAACAATAAGGCGAGTACTATAAATGGCCATGGTTTGTGCTTCTATTTAAGACAGACAACAGGCTGTGAATGCACATTATCGAGATGCCTACTAGGCGACCCAATTTGGATTGACTTCCCTCATATGGACCCTCAGCATTGAATCTATATATTTCTATTGTCCATGTTTTATCGGCAAATCTGATATCTCATGTACCAGATAACTGAGCTAAAGGCATCAACTGGGGGCAAGTTATCAGATAATCCTGTCATAATCATGTTCATAATACCCTGCAATTACTCTACCCTCAGACTTAATATAGAATTCTTTCAGATGGCGTGTTTTCTGCCACGGATAGGACATAAGGGCGTGTGGGGGCAAGCTAGCAATTCTGAGATTATTATACATTTATGGGACAGATGTTCCCATCTTCAGGGGTTGGCAGAGCTTTAGTGACAGTGTGGGGAGAATCGTCACTTTGGGCACTAGACCCGACAGCAAATGAATTGCTCCTAGTTCAGATTTGTCTCAGACTGGAACTACTAGAATACAAATAAAAAAATGAATGGCTCAAGCCATAACAAAATGGTGTTGTGTCCTTACCACAAGTGAGATCCTATGAGAGATGATCTCTATCTGAGACATCCACTGCATAATGCTTCCTACAGTTGGATCGTTTTTGTAGAATTATTGTTTTATTTCATGCCCGACTGCTTAGCTTTTCTAGCACAGAGACATATACTATTCTATTATAGATATATGTATCTATAATATATAGATAATGTTTTCTGAAGGTAACTTCCATAGACTATTAGAAAACATTACTTAAATGTTGTGTAAATTATATTATGCAATTTTGATTCAGAACAGACAAATGGATGGAGTAATATGGACAAAATGTTAGTGTCAGGAAAGCACTGTGAAGTTTTGTTGTGTTCGGTTTGTATGTTGCCTTTTTTCTTGAATGTGGCATGTTCTGTAATTTTTTCCTGTCCTTGTCGCTTTCACCTGTGTCTTGTTTGCCCCCTCGTTATGTCGATGTTTAAGTTCCTCCTGCCCTAGTGTGTTTTGTCACTCAATGTTTCATGCTATGGTTGGCATTGTGCGTAAAGCCTTTTTAGGAAATAAATACTTGTTTGTGCCACCTCCAGTGTCCTGCAACGTTCTCGGATCATGACAGAGTGACTGACCTACAACAAAGGACGCAGCAGAGGTGGACTGTATGGGAACTCCTTGGACACATCCCAGGTGGCAAGGCCAGCGGGCTGCCTAGAGACCTGCCCGGCCTATTCCGTCAGCCAGGTTCCACAGCCTCCCCCTTATCATATGGACTGAATTGGCCGTCGGCTTTCCATCCGTCAAAACCAACATGCTCCATGGTCTTCAGCCACCCCAGCCCTGCTCCAAGGTTGAAGGGGGGGGGGTCACCTCCTCCTGTCCTAAGGCCTCCAGCTCCCCTGGTGCCTCCAGCTTCCCACCGCTGGCTTCTGGTTGCCGAACTCCAGGGGAGCCTCTACCTTTTTGTTGATGTAGCTGGGAGTCCATACTGTGAGTTGTACCTGTTTGTTCCACCACCTCTGCGCCTGTGTCCAGTAACAGGACAAGCACAGCATAATCAAAGAGTGTCTCGTGCCTCAAGACTCTCATCCATTTCAAGTCCACAATTAATTTTTGTTTTCTGACAATAATTGGTCCGCGTCTGTGGTCAACTGTATAGGGACAATATTGGACAGGTTTGTGGTGGTATTTCAAGACCTTGGATAATAGGATTTAGAATGTAAGATCCCTTTAGCCTCTGCCACCAAAGCAGCAGTAACAGCAGTCTTCCCAAGGTCTGCTGTAACAGATCTATATGCCCATGACATGAAAAAAGGATGAATGTAAACAAAATACTATATACAGTGGATATAAAAAGTCAACACACCCCTGTTTAAATACCAGGTTTTTGTGATGTAAAAAATGTGAAAAAAGATAAATCATGTCAGAAATTTTTCCACCTTTAATGTGACCTATAAAATGAACAATTCAATTGAAAAAAAAACAGAAATCTTTGAGGGAGAAAAATTAAAAAATCACCTGGTTGCATAAGTGTGTACACCCTTAAACTAATACTTTGCTAAAGCACCGTTTGATTTTATTACAGTAATCAGTTTTTATGGGTAGGAGTCTATTAGCATAGCACATCATACCAGTTAGATTCCAAAGACATCTCCTGTGCACAGCACTCTTCAGATGACCCCACAGATGTTCAATTGGATTCAGATCTGGGCTCTGGCTGGGCCATTCTAAAACGTTAATCTCCTTCTGGTGAAGCCATGTGTTTGTGAATTTGGATGTGTGCTTTGGGTCATTGTCGTGCTAAACTTCCTCTTCATCTTCAACTTTCTAATGGACGCCTGAAGGGTTTGTGCCAACATTGCCTGGTATTTGGAACTGTTCATAATTCCATCCATCCTGACTAAGGCCCCGTTTCATGCTGAAGGAAAACAGCCCCAAAGCATGATGCTGCCACCACCATGCTTCACTGTGGGTAAGGTGTTCTTTGGGTGATGTGCAGTTTTGTTTTTGTGCCAAACATACCTTAAGGAATTATGGCCAAAAAGTTCAACCTTGGTTTCATCAGACCAGTACACATTTTCCCACATGCTTTTGGGAGACTTGATGTTTGTTTTTGCAAACTTCAGCCGGCCTTGGAATTTTTTCTTTGTAATAATAGGTTTCACTGTTGCCATCCTACCCCATAGCCCATTCATATGAAGAATACAGGAGATTGTTGTCACTTGTAGCAGACAGACAGTACTTGCAAGAAATTCCTGCAGCTCCTTTAATGTTGCTGTAGGCCTCTTGGAAGCCTCCCTGACTGGTTTTCTTCTCATCTTTTCATAAATTTGGGAGGGACATCCAGTTCTTGGTAATGTCTCTGTTGTGCTATATTTCTCCACTTGATAATAACCGTTTTCACTGTGTTTCATGGTATATCTAATGGTTTGGAAATTATTTTGTACATTCCTGACTGATATCTTTCAACAATGAAATCCCTCTGATGCTTTGGAAGCTCACTGCAGACCATGGCTTTTGCTCTGAGATGCAATTAAGAAAATGTCAGGAAAATCCTACTAGAACAGCTGGACTGTGTTTGTGATCAATTAAAGTCACTTTAAATAATGGCAGGTGTTTAATGACTTCTGTTTAACATGAGTTTGAATGGGATTGGTTGATTCTGAACACAGCCAATCCCCCTGTTATAAGAGGGAGTGCACACTTAGGCCACATGTAAGGTATTTATTTTTCCCCCTTGAAGATGTCAGTTTGTTTTTCAATTGAATTGTTCACATTGTAGGGCACATTAAAAGTAGAAAAGTTCAGACATTATTTATCTTTTTATCATTCTTCTACATCACAAAAAGAAAAATTTGAATAAAAAAAAATCCTTACAAACTTGGCATTTGCCAAATAATCCTCCATTTGCAGCAATTACAGCATTACAGACCTTTGGCATTCTAGTTGTCAGTTTGTTGAGGTGATCAAAGTAGATTTCATCCCATGCTTTCTGAAGCACCTCCCCCAAGTTGTATTGGCATGATGTACACCTCTTGCATACCACATGGTCAAACTGCTCCCACAACAGCTCAATAGGGTTGAGATCTGATGACTTTGCTGGCCACTCCATTATAGACAGAATACCAGCAGACTGCTTCTTACCTGAATAGTTCTTGCACAGTTTGGTGCTGTGCTTTAGGTCTTTGTCCTGTTTTAGGAGGATATTGAATCCAATCAAACATCATCCACAGGGTATGGCTTTCATGGTACATAGAGGCCAGACCCAGACCCAGGCCCAGAGGCAGGGAATATAGACTTTAATTCAAAGGCTGACTTGCTCATAATGCTATGATATAAGCGAACATGAACGTAATATGTGCCACTAACTTCCAACAATGACTGACCAGAAACACCAGGACAGAAGTAACTTAATAGGGACATGAGGGGTAAATGAGGTACAGGTGAAGACAAAACTGGTCACAGGTAAAACAAGTCAAAGAACATAGAAACATAACCAATAGACATGGAGACAATAGCGTTAAAGCCTTCCTTTTTCAAGATTCCTTTAACCCTGTACAAATCTCCCGCTTTACCACCATCAAAGCACCCACAGATCACCACATTGCCTCGACCATGCTTGACAGATGGTGTCAAGCACTCTTCCAGCATCTTTTTATTAGGTCTGCGCCTCATGAATGTTCTTCATTAGGTCTGAACACCTCACACTTGTCTTTCCATGACAGTTTTTTCAAATCTTCTTCTGTCTTGTGTGTTTGTTTTCTTTTGCCCATCTTCATGTTTATTTCAAAATGTTTTATTGGTCCATCTGATATACAGCATTTTCTTTTCTGCCTAGAAGGCCAGCAACCCGGAGTCACCTCTTCACTGTTGACATTGAGATTATGTCACAGTCATAGGAAGGCAGGGCACAAAGCACAAAGTGAGTGTAAGGAAACATCCTTTTAATTATAATTACAAAACAACCAAAGGAGAGTCAAACCACAAACCAACCAGCAGAAACCACAGACCGCTAATCCCAGACAACAATCACCAGGTGTGGAAATTTCGGAACATAAATAGGGTCCCCAATTAGAGGCAACACAGCACAGCTGCCTCTGATTGGGGACAACCAAAACAACGGCACAGAGATGCCTAGAGGCACCTCTGCAGTCAGGCATGGCCCCCAGGTGCACAGAGATGCCTAGAGACCCCCAGCCAGGATCTGACAGACTGGTGTTTTGTGGGTACTAATTACTGAAGCTGTCAGTTGAGTCTGTTCTCTTAAACTAGACAATCTAATGCAGTGGTTCTTAACTCCAGGCCTACTGTGGGTTGTGTATTCTACCTTGTAGTTTATTGCATTCACCTGGTGTCCCGGGTCTGAATGAGTGAATATTGAGATGGCTAGAATGAAAACCAACAGTACTTTGGGCCCGAGGCCTGGTGTTGAGAACCACTGGTCTAATTTTTTTTTTCCCTCTTGCTCAGTTGCGCACCGGCGCCGCCCACACCTCTTTCTATTCTGGTTAGAGACAGTTTACACTATTCTGTGAAGTGAGTAGTGAAAATTGTTGCAAGAGATCTTCAGTTCCTTGGCAATTTCTTGCATGGAATAGCCTTAACTTCTCAGAAAAACAATAGACTGACGAGTTTCAGAATAAAGTTCCTGGCCATTTTGAGCCTGCAATTGAACCCAACTAGTCTAAAGATAGCCAGTTGTATTGCTTCTTTAATTAGCACAACAGTTTTCAGCTGTGTTAACATATTCCCAATGATCATTTCTAATGATCAATTAGCCTGTTAAAATGATAAACATATAGCAAACACAACCTGCCTTTGAAACACAGAACTGATGGTTGCTGATAACGGGCCTCTGTATGCCTACATAGATATTACATATTAAAAATCACATGTTTTCAGCTACAATAGGCATTTACAACCTTAACAATGTCTACACTGCTATCAGAGGAGTAACCTCTGGGTAAATGTAACAATCTGCTGATGATGGAAATGACTGTTTTGATTCTATTGCATTATTTCTATTTTCACTGTAAAGCACACTGAATTGCTTCTATGTATGAATTGTGCTATATAAATAAACTTGCTTGCTACACTGTATTTCTGATCAATTTGATGTTTTTTTTAATAGAAAATACTTTAATAGAAAACAAGGGCATTTCTAAGTGATCTCAAACTATTTAACGGTAGTGTAAATACTGAATGAAAAGATTGATTGCCTTTTCTTCTATTGAATGCACACAGACACCTACCAGCACAACTCAAACTGCAGGGTTATATTTTCATTTTCATGTGTCAATCTGTGTTGACTGATGTTTACCGCTACATATAGTAGGCATCCATAAAAAGCTACGGTTCAAAAGAGGCAAAATAAAGGTTCAACTGCTACAAAGCCTTTGTACATCAGAGTTGTGATTACCAGAAACAAAGTGAATGAGGCATAATTTAACTTTTAGAATTAATTGTTACATTACTGTGTCGGATATTATACAGCAATAATGAACCGTATTATAGCAGCAAAATTGATCAGGCCCAATATTCTGAAATCATTTGAATCCTTAATTTGCTTCAGGAATTCTATCCAAGTAAAATGTTCTACCAGCCAAGAAATTACTAACATCATTACATACACATTTAAATTAGATGACTGTACTCATCCAAATACATAGCAGCCTGCCACAGCTCTGTTCATTATAATGTTATAATAACTTTTCAACTCATTGCTGGCTTGCACCTGAACTTGAACACAATCCAGGCCAGTCAATGAGTGTCAACCTACAAAGCAACATGGATGGAAATTCAATCAGGGTATAAATGGATAAAGCCCCAAATAGCTGTAAGAGCAAACCGCTAACATCAGGTGATTGCCGTCAAAGGGGGATGTTGCAATGTTCCCGGTATGACCACACCATGGGAAAGCTTGTGAAACACGTAGGACCTGTGCAGCTTGTTATTTTGGTGCCTGTCTGTTGTCCACTCTGGCATGTACATTGGAAAATGTCCAGACGATTTACAAAGCCAATTGTAAAGTGACCTTCAGTGCAGCTGTGCTGTAACAGGGTTTGTAGGTATAGAAACCACTTAGTTTGGATTCACTGCTTGGATTTACTGTGATTATAAGAGAATCAAATACAATTAAATTATGTTGATCCAGTATGGATGAACATAGAAGGGCGCTGACTAAAATGAATGAGTCTGAGCAGTGAACTGTAGAATAACATTGTTATTAGTGACAGCTTTAAAACACAATTATCAGGTAAATTCAACAGATAATGTCGCATATTTGGGTTCTACTCAGGTACATACCAGGCTAAAATGGACAGTTTACGATTATAAAACACTGCACATCCCCGAGAGCAAGCAAACTGTTGTCTTGGTTCAGTGGCCAATACTATGGGAAGAGACTGGGATGTTAGAACTTCCTTTTTACAGTTATCACCATTTGTTGAATAACTATTTAAGTGAAAGGTATTCATAAACTATTTTATTTGACCATTAATCAAAAAGGTTAGCCTATTGAGAGTTTTACAGTGACAACCTGGCCAAGGGCATAGGGAACACTAGACAATACTCAGTAACACATGAACAGTCAGACAGTAAAAACAACAGTATGTGCCATGGAGTAATTCAGTGGTAAGTTACAACATTAAATTCAACTCATACTACAGTCCAACTCATTCTACAGTATGAATGTTTGGTTGACAGAAATTTAACAGACAGAAATTTAAATGACACAAGACCATCTGCCTGAGAATATTTATATTAATTACTAAATGCTGTTAAACCAAGGCAAATCAGACAGTATATTTTAATAACTAAAGTTTAGTTTATCGTGCAGTAGTAAATGTCACCTGTAATAAATGTTGTCATGTTTTGTCATTATACAAACATATTACTTTCTGAGCATAACCTTGTACATTTGTCACTGAAGTCTATGAAGTTACAAAATTTAAGCTGGGTTCTGAAAGGAGTAGTCAAATGTGTTCCAATTACAACATAATATAACGCTTGCACTCAAATTCCCACATGGGGCTGTTAAGATATAACTAAGATTTACTGTACTGTTACAATATAATGTAGCATGGATGAATTATTATTATGTACAGTATGTCTTTGCAGAAGAACTGCAGTGTACATAAAGTGCAGTGACCTTAAAGACCATCAAACTATTGTGGGCTAGTTAAACAGCCCAACTAGGTTGACTAAATATAGAAGCAGTCACCTTGTAATGGATCGCTTTACAGTTTCCTAACAGGAATTGTCTTTCACCAGTGTGCTATGTCTGAAAATATATTTTTTAATACTATAAAGAAATTAATTTAAGATCAGATTTTGGATCCTGAAAACCAGAAACAAAAATTTACTAGGAAGCCTTTGCTTGAACCGTTTTATGTTTCTTTAAACAAAGATTTGTTGGACGGTAACACAAGGTATTGCACCTAATATTTCACCAGCAAAATTGTTCTGGCACTTCTCCAGTCCTTATCCCTAAAATGGCAGGATATTTTGGAGTAGGTTGGTATCAACCATACAGTATGTTATCTTTAGGAACTCGGATTTGATTGTCTTTCAATTCCCTTCTATTCATTTCTGACCATTCAAGCCCACGTGCGTAAAATATCAAGGTATTATCCATTCAGTAATCGGGCTAGACATCCAGACTCCTGATTAGATTAGCATATGAAGAAGAACAAATTATTTATTAAAAAATGTCCCAATTTTAATTTATAAGAAAACAAATAACAAATGTACTTATTTTTGAGAATATCAAAACTGTCCTTTGAAGATCATTCAATCAATAATATATATTTTATAAAGCCCTTTTTACATCAGCAGTTGTCACAAAGTGCTTTCACAAAACACCCGGGCTAGAGATGGAGCAGCATTGAGTAGAAAACCTTTCACTCAACTTGAACCTTCTACTATGACAATGGAGATTCCACACGGTCAAGCTGTCACCATGCAAAGACTGGGCCACAGTGCCCTCCTTTGGCTAAAAGGTTAAATATGTGACATGGAGTCAATATGTATTTTACTTTACTTTCTGTGTGACAGACAAGGAACAGGCTGTACTATTTTACATTAATCAAAAGTTTTGTTTATCTCAAGAAAACGTTACAACAACTTCTCAATAATCTTTTTGGTCTTACAGTGCCATAAATTTGTTGTCAGTTAATGGCATTACCTGAGCAAACACTGAAACAACCCTCACCTGGCAACTCCAGTACCTGGTAACTTGGCAGAAATTCTTGTTGCACCAAGTCCTAGTTGAGGGCTCTGACTGAATTCACTGTAGTTCTTGATTGCCCTCCAACCTCAAACCACTCTCCTCCCAACTAGCATTTTATGTCATTGACTTGTTCTTGGATGAAGGCGCACAGAATGTTAATATTTGTTAATGTTAATGTTTTAAATGTATCAAATCATGATCTATTCCTTTACATCTGTCTACCTGTAGCCATACCCGAGTCTTTCTGCTTGAAAGAAAGCCACATTTAAATGTTATGATAATTAGTGAATGGTAGCAATTCAAACAGTCCAGTGATTTAAACGTGTGCATGTATTCCACACCAGCTCTTATAGCAATGCCAGTCTACCCCAATTCCCAAATTTAGTTTACATATATAAGAGCATTAAAGGGACTGTATGTGCTTTTTCATAGACAAGCTGAGCAGAGTTAAAGCAGAGACCACTCATATAAAGTTATTACATGTGGAGAAGTAGAGCCATAGTGACGGTCTAGTTAGTGTAACTATTAAAATACGTTTGACCATTGCAATACAATGTATTACATATGTACACCTGGGAAATTTCAAGAAATTAGCCACATAATATAATTCATAAACATATTACCTCAGCCACCAGTCTACCACTTAGAAAACGTGGTTGTGGAATGTTATAATAAACATTTTATTGTTTCCTTGATATTCACAAAATCTTTTTCTGTACCAGACCTAACATTGAAAACATGCCATACAGTGACAGGAATTCACCAGTGTCTCAAAAAATTCTTCGGTTACTGTACCAACCAAATTTTGTCCTGCCAGGTACTCAAGTACCCCTTAATATATTTGCAATAAGCTTACGGTTTCACATTCACCACCGTTCAAAACTCTGGGGTCACACAGAAATGTTTTTGTTTTCCATGAAAACATACATGAAATGAGTTTAAAAAATGTCTATGCACTGCAGTCAGTCACTAAGAAGGAAAACGTTAAATGTTATGAAGTCTTCTTTATTTAGTCTCTTACAACATAAATAAATCAGAGGGAGCGATCATACGTTTAATGGGAATAAAAAGAGTGAATCATAGCAAATTTTTCCAGAATAATATTAGGCCATTCAGATTGAATTCGTTTTTGGAACTCATAGGAAAATACACTTCTGGAAATTGTATAGTGAAAGAAATAGTTGCATGTAATGTTATATTGCAAATCACATGGCATAAAAATTGGGAAATTGTTTAAAAAGATCAGGGAACCTGGATAGAATCTCAACATGTGAATCATGGCATGATGTTGTCCTTTATTTGGGAATAATTTAGGTTACTAGGATGGATGGCAGGCACTAGTTTATTTTGCATGTATGCTTCTGGCAAACTCATTCTTATCAGTTAACAAGAACATAAATTCCATTTATTCTTCCTCTGCAGAGTTCAGACCTTCTGCCCGTCATAACAGCAGGCTGCCGTAGTCACAGATGACCTTTCCGCTTGGAAAGGGCCAGGTGGTAAGCACACCTGCTGTTTTTTACCCTCTGTAAATCAGTCCAATAAATGACTTGACATTCAGGAATATGTTTCATTGTATCCCAAGGATTTTCATCATGTGATGAATCACGGCTTTGCAAAATTTTCTGTCTACATTGCCCTTGTAGGGCAGATTGGGTCAACACTAGATGTTTAAAATGTCTACCATATTTCTTACAACGATTAACCAGAGGCACATGATCAGTAGCATTCACCCCTTTTGCAAATTCCCTGGAGACCTGATGTACAGTAGAAATGGGTACGATATACACCATCTCCCATGCATTTTCAACGGCCAGCGATAGCTCAGCGGACAAACCCGGAACCCCTACGCTTTCCAGGTCTTGGTTTCCAGAGCAAACCCTTTCCAGGGCATCCTGTCCTTCACAAAGAAAAGAGAATTGCCGGGATTTGTCACATGACCACACTGGACCCTTTACTGCACCCATCTTTTTGTATCTATTTAATTAAACTGTTTAAACACAATTAGATTTTAAATAAAGTCCAAAGGGGGTGAATACGTTTGAGAGCCACCATACCTGGCTTTCAGTTTCATATCTGTTGATTGTATAAGAAAAGAAGAAAATCAATAATACTACGATGAACTGTAAGACCTTAAGCCCAATAATAGGAAAATCCATGAAATAATAATAATAATAAAAAATATTTCAACTACCAACTTTCATCTTACTGGAATGGCAATAACAGCCTTGTTCCTTTAACAATAATATTTGTATTAAGGTCTCAAAGTCTACTTCCTCACAACCAGTTATTGTAGTTATTTATCAGGATGTTTTCATAAAAAAGACATTTGGAACAGATGGATTAAAATGAAGAGACTCTGCAAATTGAACGCTTCTGTTCCTCACTCAAAACGTCCTTTATCAACTTTTATGGAAGGAAAGAAAAAGGTGCAGTGGTCTCTTAATTTATACTGGAGCTGTGTATTACCAAATCTCCAAGGTTTTGAGCACAACCTTATATAGTTGATCTTACCAAGTACAAATTTTGGTGGCTCCATGTTCTTTAAAGCTAAGAAATTTCATAGATCTGTTATGATTCTACCTACTGTGAGGTGGTCTCTGGAGTTTGGTGGTGTCAATTGTGCACTTCCCTGGGTTGAGTCACCGTCCTTTCTTGCAGTACATTTCCAGCATCGGCTTGAGGTTTATCGTATTCCTATTTACTTCAACCATGGACTTGGATGTTTTCCATAACTTCCATGACTACAGGGAGGCCTTCATAGGTCTCACTAAACTTTTGCTGAAAAAAACTCTAACATTTAAATGGTATGTTGAACATTGTGAATTGTTGTGAACTGTTCACCACTATAACCAGTGGTGGCCTTCAGATTTCGAGCTGTGATACTCATTCAGAGGAACACAATTTACTTGTTCAACAGTCTTCAGTAAACATTTTTGCTGTGCTCTTTGTGTTCCTATCTCAATGACAGCAAAGGCTTGTTCTGTCTCTGATGTCTGACTTTTCTGTGTCACTGAATCAATGAACAATCCATTATCACATGCCTCATTAATTGATATGTGGTCTTCATTCACTGTGTGCACTTTCTCACGGTAGGTTCTGCATTTTTGCATAGTGTTTCCATTTTCCACATTTAGCACACTGGTCACCATTAGCAGGGCAACTGTCCTGTTCTCCATGCACTTTATACCCACAATATCTGCATGTCTTGGGGCGTTTTGAGTCAATGTCAATCTGTTTTTCGAGTTCTAGCTTCCTCTCTTCTGAAACGTGCTCTTTGAGCACCCACTGTGTGGTTTGATTTTCTTACTTGCATCGAGAGAATTTCAAAAACAATGCAGTCCTAGACCGCCTCATTTTTGTTTGTATAATAAGTCTTAAAAGCGGATGGAGCTCTAAATGAAACTGTGTAAGCGATTTGGCAGCGCTGAACTTTCTCTTTGTACCTTGTGACAATTGCATTGGTGTATGGCACAACACACACTTCAAAACGATCATAGGTTTAATGAACCTCAGAGTCAGCCTGGGTGTATGCCAATGTGTTGTAAATGTCTTTCCCATTTTTCTCTGAACCACAGAAGCAGGAAGTGCTGCTTTTCTTCCTCCACCCATTTCATAAGTGGACCTGTTAACATCAGCTCCACGTGTGGTTTGAACTTGTGCTTTTTGCTGATACATTTCGTAGACTCCCATTCTTTTTATGGTGGAGGAACTCCAGGCAAATCCATTTATTACTCCTTTTATTCTGACATCATGTCCTGTATGGCATGCTTTGTGTAAGAATAATGAAATGCAGGACAACATGACATAAGGACATAACTGCCTTTACTTCATTAACTAAACTCAGAGATGCATGCATATTCTTTTGACCACAAATTACCACAACTGACCAAAAGCCCAGATCTGTAAATTGGACCATGTGCTTACATTCATTTTGAGATGAAAAGTAGCTGCTAGTGCTAGTTTAGCTTGCTAATAAGAAAATGAGACTAAAACCAGTGCTTAAGCATTCCACTCATGCATCTTATGAGTCATCACTGCATTCCAATGTCGCTGTTGGAATATGGTCATTTGCTGTCAAGCATATTTTAGATGCTTACTAGCTAAGATTGAGCAGTCAATCAAATTTGAGCTAGCTAACGTTAGAGGTGCAAGCAGTGTTATTTGTATCAGGTGGCTCATACATACTTCGGGCTTCACAGCACAATGTATTCTCTGAGACATATAAAAGAAGACTGGTGACGGTAGACATTGTATTGTGCATCCCATTTTTTATCAAACACCCCAGATGTATGCGTGGGAAGACAATTGTGTTGGAACTGTAACAAGTTTCTGTGCAATGTGACAAATATTGCTCTTTGATTGACGTGCGCAATCCTGCATAGTACGTCTCAAACATGCCGTGTAAATGTAAAAGTTTTTTCCACCCATAACGTAAACAAGCACTTTCATAACAGCCCCAAAGGACTCTGTATCCAAAAATTCATTACAGGTATTGTGGATGAGTACAAGGAAATATCTGTGTGAAAAGACCAGAAACACGTCCTGTTGCTTTTTCCAATTAAACAAAGTTAAACATGTCTACAGATCTTTTTGTGAGACCTCATTCCAACTCTTAATATCATGAAACCCCTCCTTTGTCCCTTCTATCCTTGATAATACCTTTGAGCAATAAAGAGAACTGAGGTTTCATACCATAGGAGATACACACTCCGAGCAGACTTATTAGGCAAATCATATTCCTCAAGATTTAATTAATTGTTGAATAAACACAATGCTGAGAGTCAATAAAATATCATTAATGTATAAAAAAAGAAAAGTGAGTTTTGATCTTTCTCAGGGGAATACATAAATGTGCCCATTTATTAGGCAAAAATTTGTGTTCAGAATTATTAGGCAACTAAAGCACCAAAATAATTTCTCCAACTCACATGTTTATTCAGAATATTTAGAGTAAGTGCAACAAATAAATACCACAAAATGAAAATAAAATAGAATTTCTGGCCTTTCAAAAATATTCAGTGAATGATATAGCCACCTTTTTTTTCAAGAACTGCCTTGAGCCTTCCATCCATGCAATCTTGTCAGTTTCTTGATCTGTTCACGATCAACTTTCGCTAAAGCAGCAACCACAGCCTCCCAAATGTTGTTCAAAGAGGTGTATTGTCCTCCCTGACTGTGAATCTCACATTTAAGAATAGGATTGAAATCAGGTAAGGAAGGGGGCCAGGTCATTATTCAAGCATCTTTGATGCCCTTGCTTGCTTGCCAAGCAGTGGAGTACTTGGATGCATGTGATGGAGATTTGTCCTGAATAAAGAACATGGCCATCTTGAATGTTGAGGACTTTTTCCTGTACCGCTGTTTGAGGAAAGTATCTTCCAGAAACTGGCAGTAGGTATGGGAGTTGAGTTGGACCGTTTTTAGACCTTTTCAACCTAAAAAGGTCCAACGACCTCATCCTAATGATAGCAGCCAATACCACTATCCTTCCTCCACCTGGCTGGCGCCTGACTGGAAGTGGTGCCCTGTGCCCATTAGTGATCCAGCCCCAGGCCCATCAATCTGGTCCATCAGGAGTCGCTCTCATTTCATCTGTCCTTAAAACTTTTGAAAAATCTGTCTTCAGATATTTCTTTGCCCAATCTATATGCTTCAACTTGTGAATCTTATCCAGTGTTGGTCTTCTTTAAGCCTTCTTGACCTTGGCCATGTCTCTGGGCACTTGACACCTTGTACTTCTGGACACTACAGTTAGGTTGCAGTTCTGAAATATGATGGCACTGGAGGATAGTGGGTTCCTGGTAGCTTTACTTTTAATTATTCTCAAGACTTTTGCAGACTATTTTCTTCTCCATACATTTTTTGCACCCCAGTTGACTATTCGCAACAGGTTTTGATGGTCACGCCTCAGTAGTTATGCTTTTTCAACCGTCTGAAAGGCATTTTTTCAATTCATGACTTTTCAGTGCTAGTTATATCTTTTTTTGGCCCATTTTTCCTGAAGTCATGAAGCTGACTAATAATTGTGTACACCTTGAGACAAGGTCTTATTCACTGTTGCCACACCCTCCCTCATTACACAAATACACATCACCTGAAAATTATTCAATCCAATGTACATTCAAGTTGCACGCAGTGTATACATAGCAGGAAACATTAAATGGGGGCTTGTTTTGTTTTTCATTATGATTGCTTAGTTTTTTTGTCAAGAAAATTCACATACTTCAATTTAAACAGGATCAAACTAACTGTTGGCTCCACTCTTCTATAATGACTAGAGACAAATCCACTTGGCTTCTCATCAGCAGTTGAAAGGCAGAAATAGATCCGTTTATAGTTCTCTGTCTAAGAATTTGTAACTAAGAAATGTATTGCTTCCTTCACAGTGATTGGGTAATTTAACTTAATGTTTATGATTGTGTATATGTTTTAATTAAGGTAAACATAGGAGCAGATTAAATATTTTGACCTGTTGGAAATAAGTAATTCACACAGCTTTTAGTTGTCAATTTTCTGTTCTTTCTTCACCCTTTTGTATCAGTGCCATGCAACTAGGTGGTCCCCAAAATATATTCCGCCAGCAATACAATATATAATACAGTGTATCTTAGATAAAGCTAAATGCAACTAGGGTGTTTCATAAGTTATGTGAATGTGTATATTCCTTATAGTTTCTGCCAACATTTTTCTAAATGTTTGTGGCACAAAAGTAACATTCTCTCCTATTTATAATAGATATGTCTTTTCCCTGTGAGTGGAAGTTGACCTGTATAAAAAATACATTTTAATGAACCATTTCTAGAGAGACTTACCACAACATCAATCACTTTAATTGGACTGTTTTTATAAATAAAATGTACTTATCTTTTCTAATGAGGAAACAGTAAGATCTATGGTTGAGACAGTTGGCCACCTTAGCAAATGAACATGTTTAATTTTGTATCCATTTATGGCTACATGGCTGTATGCATTACTGGTTTGATCATCTTGTTTATTAATGTTTACATTCTAACAGTGCCAGAGCATTTTTAATTAAATTACAATTTTTTCTCTAGCCAAACCACTGAACCAGTGATATCATACATTGTGCTTATTGACTTCATTAAGACTACGTGCTTACTCACACATCTGTACAACCTACAATGTAATTAGGTTTTTCATCATATGCATAAACTGCCATATATAATCCCACCTGCAACTAGATATAACCTATACAATGAAGTTGCTGGGGCTTGCTAAAAAAGGTAATAAATAAGAGCCTGGTTTTCAAGATGTTTCAGTTGGGATAGCTTAAACATATGAAAATAAGAGATTTATCTAGCTTAAAAGGTTCCAGGCATTTGTTTGGGGATTATGTACAGTTAATTATGCTTATATATACAGTGGGGAAAACAAGTATTTTATACACTGCTGATTTTGCAGGTTTTCCTACTTACAAAGCATGTAGACGTCTATAATTTCTATCATAGGTACACTTCTAAATCGAAAAACAAAAATCCAGAAAATCACATTTTTAGATTTTTAAATAACTAATTAGCCTTTTATTGCATAATATAAGTATTTGATACATCAGAAAAGCATAACTTAATATTTGGTACAGAAACCTTGGTTTGCAATTATAGAGATACATGTCTTGTAGTTCTTCACCAGGTTTGCACACACTGCAGCAGGAATTTTGGCCCACTCCTCCTTACAGACCTTCTCCAGATCCTTCAGGTTTCGGGGCTATCGCTGGGCAATACAGACTTTCAGCTCCCTCCAAAGATTTTCTATTGGGTTCAGGTATGGAGACTGGCTAGGCCACTCCAGGATCTTGAGATGCTTCTTACTCCTTAGTTGCCCTTGCTGTGTGTTTTGAGTCATTGTCATGCTGGAAGATCCAACCATGACCCATCTTCAATGCTCCAACTGAGGGAAGGAGGTTGTTGGCCAAGATCTCGCAATACATGGCCCCATCCATCCTCCCCTCAACACGGTGCAGTCGTCCTGTTCCCTTTGAAGAAAAGCATCCCCAAATAATGATGTTTCCACCTCCATGCTTCACGGTTGGAATGGTGTTCTTGGGGTTGTACTCATCCTTCTTCTTTCTCCAAACACTGTGAGTGGAGTTCAGAACAAAAAGATCTATTTTCGTCTCATCAGAAAACATGACCTTCACCCATTCCTCCTCTGGATCATCCAGATGGTCAGAGGTCAAACTTCTTTGAGACTGTGGTCCCAGTTCTCTACAGGTCATTGACCAGGTCCTGCCGTGTAGTTCTGGGCTGATCCCTAACCTTCCTCATGATCATTAATGCCCCACCAGGTGAGATCTTGCATGGAGCCCCATCTTGAACTTCTTCAATTTTGTAATAATTGTGCCAACAGTTGTTGCCTTCTCACCAAGCTGCTTGCCTGTTGTCCTGTAACCCATCCCAGCCTTGTTGCGGGTCTACAATTTTAGCCCTGATGTCCTTACACAGCTCTCTGGTCTTGGCCATTGTGGGGAGGTTGGAGTCTGTTTGGTTGAGTGTGTGGACAGGTGAGTTTTATACAAGTAATGAGTTCAAACAGTTACAGATTATACAGGTAATGAGTGGAGAACAGGAGGGCTTCTTAAAGAAAAACGAACAGGTCTGTGAGAGCCGGAATTCTCACTGGTTGGTAGATGATCAAATATTTATGTCATGCAATAAAATGCAAATTAATTATTTAAAAATCATACAGTGTGATTTTCTGGATTTTTGTTTTAGATTCCGTCACTCACAGTTGAAGTGTACCTATGGCAAGAATTACAGACCTCTACATGATTTGTAAGTAGGAAAGCCTGCAAAATCAGCAGTGTATAAAATACTTGTTTTCCCCACTGTAGCATAGTCAATACCTGTTGAAGTATCTTGAGTTGGGATAGCCTAAACATGTGAAACAAAGTTGGTTGGTTCTCTCTGCTTAAATGGTTCAAGGGACACTGTTAGAGGGTAAAATAAAATAAATTGTCCAAATATATGCACATTTATACAATCATAGTTGATACTGATTAGTATTCTAATTTGTGATTGACTAAATTTGAAATATTTGGTTTCTAACTTTAAATCCCTGAAGAGTTAAAATTGTAATATAAGATATTTTCATAAGAACAATTAAACAAAATGATTTGCTGATCGTAAATTAACTCAATATACACTAAAAGGAAAAGGTTATTGCAGGGTCTTTTAGTGGTTCTTCACATTAGAACTGTGTGGGAACCCCTTCAAAGAAACCCTTTTTAATGGTTCCTCAAATAACCATTTCAGTAACACTTTTGGGGTAGCTTTTTGGTTCTTTGAGTAGCAAGTGTAAATAGTTCTTTACATTACCATTTAATATTTTTCCTTAAAGAATTCCTAAGGGTTCCCCACATTTTCAAAGTAAAGGACAACCCAATAACCAGTCCAAGTACATTCAAGGGCCGCTATCAATTTATCTATAGCGAAGCCAAATGAAGTAGTAATAAAAATAATAATGTTTTTGTTTTTTAATTTTCGGATCACTTTTGCGAGAATAATAACAGAGTTGGCATTTCACATAGTTTAAAATGACAGTGTAGGCCAAAAAACGGCCTGGGGCATTTATATCCGAAAATGTTGATAATAAATACAGTAAATCGGTTGAATGTGGAGATTGTGTTGAAGGGGTGAGAAAATGTGATTTAGATTCGTGGTTTAATCTAACGCGAGAGAGTGGACCAATGAAAACCTTTCACGCGCCTTTAATACTTGCCTCTTTCCATCCCCCTTTTCATCCACATATTCACAACAGATCTCGAGCTGCTGTCGTCCACATCTGGAGCCGTGATAGTATTAGGGATACCCCTTTAACTTGATGATTTACTTTGGAAAGAGGCTATCTTTTTAGATTTGGGTGGTTCTGAAATAGCTGAAATGCATCTGAGTGTTTTCGCGCGAATAGCGTAAGTGTGATCTTGATAGCCTAGTTGGCGTTTTCCTTGGACTGTCTAGTCTACTTTACCATGCGTCAACAGAACAGCGTTCCGTTTAGGGTTTTGATAAATCCACATGGTGTAGAACTATTACACTTTTTATAATTCTATTTATTTTAAGACTGCAATGCATGGTTAATCCGAAAGTATTATCTGGGGATGGGGGGGCAGCCTTAACAAAACTACAATGTATATTTCGCCATAGCAATTCTCATGTAATTACAGTTAATTACATATTTAATGTTAAAACACATTAGTTATTACCAAACGTGTTATGCGAAATGTTCATGTTATTCAATATTTATTCACTTTGATCGATGACTTGAAGAACCATGCGTTTGTGCGCAAGGTATGTTAATAAACGTCAGTCACTTGTTTTAATAGTCTAAATATTTTCGTGTTATTTTGTCCACTTATAAATTAACATTTGGAAGGAGTTCTTGGGAAGAAAAGTTTGGGATATGGCGTAAAGGCGCACAGCCCCATACTGAAGTATTTAAGTTAGTCTGAAGGGAAATTTAAAAGACCTAAAAATACAGCGCTCAAGCCCTGGGTTCTTCTCCACAAAGAATCATTTGAACTTCCCACCGCAGAACGAGAGCGACATAAATAGTTCTGACATGTGGATGTAATTTCAGAAGAAGAAAAAAACAACAAAAAAAGCAGGCAGATGCAGCGAAATAAAGTGAGTGGGCTCATTTTGAACGAGTTGTAGATTTAAAAAGTGGGAGGGAAAGCTGTGAGATAGTTATGATTTTACAAGCCACTGTCAAGACCATATGAGAGGAAAGATGTAATGAAAAGCACTCGTTTCTTTAAGACATTAGAAATTAGATTAAGTCGTTTAAACTGAATCATCAACATATATTAAAATTATCATCTGAAACGATTTTGGAGATTCGGCATAGCGGGACTTGTCTCAGGGATGGGAGCCAGTCTAGTGTTCCACAGTTTGGGGTTTCTTCTCTTCAGCTCGGTCATAAATAACGTCTTTCTGGTAAGTCATATTCATTAGAACATTTTCTGCATGTCAGCTTTGTTAGCTGTTGCTAATGTGTTGTCTGTATGGTAGTAATGTTTTTAAATCTTTTGAAATTATTGTGAACTTTACTGGACACCCAGCCTATTCATTAACTGGGACCAATGAACTGTTTAGAAAAATAAATATTCATTGTCATTCATGTAACAACGATAGTCTCTTCCCGTAGAATAGCTAATACACGTAATTTTTTTGACATTGTTCGGGCACTATTCTCACCTATTCTCTGTGGCAACGGAATAGGCTGCCCACCTTGCTCAGAGGATGCTGTGCATAGATACCCACCCACTCAGTGCATTACATTCACAAATGTTTATGCTAACAGATTATAGGTCTAACCAGCATTTCTGTGTCTTAAGTGCAATTTTCTTGAATGATCGCTATTAAAGGGTGACATTTACTGAAATATGTGAATAATTGTTTTAATAATTGAACAGTGTTCGTTATTCACAGTCTTGCCCTAGCACTACAGACTTGTTGTAATGTAATTCTAGGGCAATAACAAAAATGTGCACCCCTTTGAGTCTCCAGGTCCACAATTAGGAACCACTGCAGTAGTCTACAAAGTGTTTCATTATTTAAGCACATATTCTGCTGGAGGTTCTGGAGCCCTATCAGACGGAGAGATAAGAGTGCATGTGTGCAATTGCATTCTTAGCAATGTTGATGTCTTTCTCCAGTTGTGTTGCATGCAGTCACTGTATACTGCCAGTGTGGACTAAATGCAAATGCTGGTTTTTACCATACTTCCCATCTGGCATGGTATCCATTATATTCATTATAACATGCATTCCCTTATAATTACTTAAAATGTAATTTCATGGTGGGGCTTTCTGAATTAGAATGTTACTGTACATGCACCACATGAGGACAAATGCTCATTAACATGTGATGTCTGTATAATGTCAAACTCATGTGGGTATATTTTGTGTACAGGAAACTTATTTAGTAATGTCACAAGTTAGATGAGGGTTTTAAAAAAGTACAGATAATATCAGTATAACAGTTCCTTGAGACCGTACTCTACACAGTGGCTTTTCTAACAGAAGTGCAGGCAACAGCAAGGAGCAGTTCTGGTCCTGGTTGTTCTGTGTTTTTTGGCTGACTGTGTTGAGCGTTCAACAAGCAGTTGGCTTGGGTTGTCAAAGCCTTTCCCTAGTGATGTGGTACATCACTGTGCTGCAGTCGCTGGACTGCTGGCCTCATTGGTTTAGATGGCAGGGGAAAACAATTATAACATAGCTATGTGTATTTATAGCTGATTCAACATTTGGTCGTCAATGGCAGTGTCTGTGAATTTTGTTTACCCTGTCAGATTTGAGGTTTTTGTGTTCCTTTTCTCTAAAAAGTCCCCTTTTAGAGTTTTTAATAGTGTCTGATCAAAGATGTTAAAGATATGCCAAATTATCGAAGCTGAGTAATAAACTATTAACAACATCTATAACATTATCAGAAAAGTACAAAGCCAGTAAGTATGCATCCTTTTTCTAATAATTTAAAATGAATGCATTGAAAGGAACTGACTGCGCTTGCTGCAGTTTACATATGGACACATCTCTCCCTGTTTTCGGATGCTCAGAGTATATTGACAACTCACAGATTTAGCCAATGCTCTGCTGCCTTCTTAGGACAATTCACTGCTTCCTTTTTAGTACAATGCACTGCTGCCTTCTTACTGTAGTACAATGCAGTGCTGCCTTTGTACAATTGTCAGTCCTCAGACTGGGTGACTCACTTATTATTATGAGGAAATGCTAATTTAAGCAACCACGGTTAGTGTGCATCGCCATTCAAATACTACTTCATGATTGCTTTGGCTGACATATTACATTTATCTTCTACAGTGAGAGTTAAACATACATAGTCTCCATAAATCACGGTAGGCATTGTGTGGTCAAGATGTTTGAAGTACATTATTTTGGAAACTATTGATGTAGCTTACATAGACATTTTATGATCAGTTTAAAAGCTGAACATTTTGTCATTCTTGTCATCTGTTCTGTGTTATTGCTGTCACATAATAAAATTTCTAGCATAAACAAGGCTCAAACAAGTATAAGTTCCCCAAGAGTCAATGCATATCCTGATTTTCATATACATAAATAATACAACATAATCTCAATGATAATGTCCTTAATATTATATTAGGAAAAATAATTTGCAAATATATTCAAGATACATTTATATATGCAGTGTACTGTCCCAGCATAACCCAGCATGTGTACTGTCTAGTGTATTACCATCGCTGGATTACTAAATACGCCTAGTCATGTTTTGTTATTTTGTGTACTGTTTTAGAGCCAAGGCATTTCCTATCTAAAGATATTCTCGCTATATATTGATACACACATTGATTGGCAATTTTGACTAGTTGAAGCTTGTGCTTTGACATCTTTAAACACTTTCAATATGATTGGTAATTTACCAATTTACAGTCAAATAGCCAATTTCTGGAACCGCTGTTCGAGATTTTCAAAAGAGACCAATCAAAAGCTTGTCTAAGCGCTACCGAGTATTCGGTTATTGCAAAGATTTAGAGAGTGGAAGCATAGTCTATCCAGCTGTGACTCACAGTGTGCAGTAAAAAGAGATGGGCCTTTGTGGTGTTTTGCATCTTATTTAGAGACTTGAATATTTAAAGCCATAAATATAATTTAATTTTCCTGAGACCTTCAATTTCTTCATTCAAGTCATGTGTAACAGCATTACTCTGTTGCCTATTTTATATCCATGACATTTATTATCCAATAGAAACCATTGTCTATTCAGACTTCTGTTTAGTACTTCATATCATATCATACTTCCGTTAACCATAAAATAGCAAGTTTAAAATGAGTGTTTTTATGACTTGGCACACATATCTGCACACTGTACATACATAATAACCCATTTTTAGGGATCCATTTTACCTTGACAGTGCCACTTTTGAAACCATTGGTCAAAAACGGTTGCATGCTTCTTTAATGGATTGGTCTGGGGAATTAAACCAGGGTCTACGTTTGGAAGGTGTTTAACATTACCAGTAGACCAGGGACTGCAACATTCATGCTTTCTCATTATTCGCGTACTTCGTTTTGTATGCCCCATGTTCAACAATCTCCTACAGTGCAAATGTATTTTCATTATTCATTCCTATCATGTCAACTGTGTATTCTTAGGTAATGTGTCTCCTTGGCAACAATAACACATTTTTGATCACAATGTTTTATATAGATGTGCAAATGTTAGGCAGAAAGACAGTATGACCTTTTTGAACATATGTTATTCATGATGCATTAAACATTAAATATCTGTGATTACATCTGCATTTTTCAAATAGGTTGTCACTTTTGGTCAGCATTTACTTTAATCAAACTTTCAACAGGACCTTTCAAGTTATATTTTATATTGTCAGAACTCAGTTATGCTTTATGCCTTAAAATGCATGTGTATCTTTTGCAGATTAAGTAGATTCCAATGCAGCCATCCAGCATTCCAGTGTAACAATACAGCATAAACCCAGGATTTTATTTTGACCCCCATTTCAATTAGCATATTCTCCATCTGGAGAGCAACTTCAATGTACAGACTCAGATGTGAAAGAGAAGTCCACACACATTCCCACTGTTAATAATTAAGTATTTCAACATTTCCTAGGTTTGTTTTCACGTATACACATTACAGCAGAAATGCTTGGGTCATGGAGCCCAAACAATGCAGTCTGCTTAAAAGTAATTTTAATACCTAACATAAAATAAGGAACAGGCCCACACAGTTAAACATTTATCTCAAATCTGAATATCTAATTTGGAGTCCATACTTACATACCAGTCCGAACTACCATTCGTATTTCATTAAGGAATTAAGGAATTAAATAGTAATAACAATGAAATGTACTAATATCAAAACAAAATGTCATACAATCAATTACATCATGTTATAATTGAGATTCTGCTGCCATTGCTATGAGTCGTGGTGATAAATGAACATCAGATTCAGTGTGTTTTCCATTTAATGAACCTTAATGATGCAATTGAGCACACATAAATATAGGCCACATCACTTCCAACAAGCACAATAACAAGTCTGTTTGGGAGCATACCAAACACATGCAAGACATTTTTTTCCATTGTCATTGCAAACATTGTTTACGGAGACAGACAGGGGGATGCAAGCCAAACATGTCCACGGTCAAACTCTCGTTACTTTTGGCAATAGAGTGGCAAACTCTATGGCTATGATATGGCAGCATAACTATAACAATTACATCAGAAATGTTGCTTCAGTACATGGTGGTAAAAAACAGAACTTGTTTTGCCCAGATGCAATGTGTGTAGACTAAGCCCTGCTTCTGCTACTACAATATCTGAAGTTATAACCAGCAATGTTGTGGCCTTCAAATAGCCGCAGTTTTTGTATTTCTGTTTTCTCCTGAAAGTCACTGAGGATGACAAGGATAGGACATTAGGTAATCATCTATTGTACCATGTATGTACTGATAATACCATCGCTTGCTGCAAATTCACAACAACAATAGCCAGGTTTTAAATTAGCACTGTTGCTAGACAGTCACCATGGAACATTTAGAGCTTGGGTGGGAATTATTCTTGCATGATTGGCTGTCCTGTTACAAGGTACAAATTATGATGATTGCAATCAGACTTTTATAGCTGGTAACCTTGCTTCATAGCTGGTAACCTTGCTGGAATTTGAGCATTTCTGAGGGAGCATGTTGGATAACCTGGTATATATAATGTTTGCTCATCATCGGGACAGAGCAAATTATTTGTTTTATTTCAGTTCTATGTACACATTTATTATGTCTAGTAGTAAAGAAAAATGTGTTTTCAAATATTTTCCAGTAAAATCAATTGGTTGGTTTATACAGTACCTTTCAAACAGCCTCCTATTCAGTTACCACTTATTAGAAGATATAGCCTATCATTTTTAATTAATATTATTATCTGGAATTATAAAGCCCTTTTCTAGACACCAAACGATGGGGGGAAAACTACCTCATGTGTAGAACCCACGTAAGTGATGCACTTCAACCAATTTGCACTAGAAGCACAGCACACTGATCAGAAAACGAAGTGAGGAGTGTAATGTCAATGAATGATTAGATGGCCATGATGGAAATGGACAGAGGTGGAATTTTATTGATTAAACAGAAGGACCACACATATTTATAGTTCATACACATTTTTTTTTTACGAAACATGCAAAGATTCCGTGTGAAGTGGCAGAAAATGTGTTACTTGTGTACCCTGTTATTCCTGTGCAATCCAGAAGTACATTGCATACTGTACTACATTTTAATGAACAATCTTGTTCTATCGCTTGGTATTGCTATTAAACAATCTTATTTGTGATCAAACAAAAAAAATATGTCTAGAGGAATAAGTTTAGCTATAGCCATCTGTCAGCAGCGGACTATCTGCAAGCCGATATTCGGCTGTGAGTCCCCGCCCACCTGTATGTGTCGTCGGCATGTGCTTAGTGGCCTGCTCTGTTTGGTCTTCTGTTGGTTGACCAGTTGCAAGCCGGACCATTGTTGAATCTTTAATCATAGACTAACCATCTGGCGCATGTTTGGCGTTGGTCACTGGTTTCTGAAATTATTATAAGAAATATTTTATTAACGTATAGGATTGTTTTTGTTTCCAGACACACCTGAGATTACATGCTGTAGCTATTCTAACTAGCAAAGCTAACATCAGCGACAATTTTTAATGAGGGATTAATAGATTATTGTTTATTAAACCTTCATAAATGTATTGTTACCTCTGGATAGGCCAAAAATCTCTCTTATTTCTCCAATGAAGTTTTTGATTCAGAATCCCTAGTAGGCTACTTTCTGTTCTAGCTATCGTTCTTGTCATATTTTCTGTCAACCTTTTCTCTGTACAGTACATTTTAGTAAAAGCACCCTTAATTGCAAACTGATATTACATTGCTGATGTCTATATCGCTTGCCAACTCTGTATTATATATTCTTAACCTCCATGTTGACAGAGCGAAAGGTTATTAGCTACACATTTTATTTATTTGAGTAATAATTGATTGGTTTAAGGAACTGTAATCAATCTGGTAAAATAAAAATATGTAACCACTTGGCACCTCTTACCACTAAGTACTGTACTGGACAGTACTGGACATCTGTGTAACATCCCACCCAAAAGACAGCACTCCAAAAGCATGGCAATTTCCCCATTACTGCCTTGGGGATTGATGGTCATGGCTGTGAATGGAGTTGATAACTGGCAAATTGGAAGTTTAGGGTTTTGTGACGTGTTATACTACGTGTTATTTTCCGTTAAAATATCAATGTGTTAAAATGTAAAATGATAGAATTGTTGTTGAATTCACCTTGAAAACAGCATGGAACCCTTCACACAGAAACAAAACATGTATTTTGACTACAGGGTCTGTGTAAATGAAATAATTATGAATTGGTCTCTAATTGGCTTTTATCTTTCCATGTACCTTCCCCATTTCATAAAGGCAAAAAAGCTGGTATAAAATGCAGACATTTAATTAATGAGATTTTGATATAAATATCAAAATAGGTATATAAAAAGAATGTACATGTTGTACTGTCCTAGCTGCCATAAATGTGTCATGTGGCATTTTCAAGACAGACATTTTATTGTATTACCATGTTAGACTTCCTCTTGTTCCCTTTAGAGATATTTTTTTGGTAATACCTTATATGTGTTTGTTTGAGAATGCGTGTGTGATGTAGTATGTGAGGACAATACAAAATGAGGTAGACTGATATATACATCCATGAATCACTGTCTACTATTTATAGATTATTGATTCATATTGTACATTTATAAAATCTAACTATGTATTGATAGGCCATTTATGGCTTCAAGACATTTCATCTCATTCATGTAAGTATGAGAAGGTCAACATCTGTCATCATTGCCTGGTCTCTTCGAAAAGCACAGTAAATTCCACACAAATTTTTAGGGGCTAAAAACACTCTTAAACATCTTTACATGTATCAAAGCTGATGATAGATAATGAAAAAAGTTAGTTTTATACCCAGTTTACTCGTAATATTTTAATGATCTATTAACAAATTTATATTTTTTCCATCTTATTTTGAAATCTGTCTATCAGGCATTTATTTTATGTTGACATATAGCTGGGCTTTTGAGACGGGTTGTGACTCAGTCTCATAACAGTTCTGTTAATAGTCAAGTGTTCAGTTTCATTGCCATGGTATGGATATACCGTAGCTGTGTTTGACTCAGGAAAGAGCTTGTTTTCTTGACTTCCCTTGACCTTAACTTTTTTTCTCAACTTTTCCATTTAAAGAATGTAGGAGTGTGAGTAACTCAATGCCACTTTTACACCTCACTGCAACGGCTACACCACTAACACAGATATTTTAATGATTTGTCTCTCTTTGCCATTGGACATTTGGCAGGTCTCTCCAATACCTGAATGGAACATTTCCATTTATAGTAGATTTAGATGTATCAATGTTTCTTGACAATTTAATCAATAAAATTTACATCAGAAGCTGTCACAAAGGGCTTTCACAAAATATCATAATCATACCACCAAGCATTATTTTGAAAATTACTTATAACTAAAAAACCTAATGACTGACTAATGTGTCCATGGGCTAATGTAATTCATGTATATTATTTCACTAAACAGTTTGGAGAGATACTGATTACTTATTTTGCTTCATGTAATCTCTTGTATTTCCTCTTGCCACTAATGTCACTGCACATAATTATGTGAATTAATTTCAGGTTAATTATTTGACATTCCCATAATTATGTCTCTTCTTTGTTGTTTAAAAAAAGTTAGTAACTGAGTCCCGGTTTTCTCATAATGATTTTAAAAGGTAAGAAAGGCCACAATCTTCAATCATACCTGAATGAAGACCTAGAGATTTTGTGAATCCCAAACTATGTACTGTATATAGTTAAAATGACATGCTAATCTTTTGTACAGAAAACCTATTGTACGCCTGGCTTGGCTTTTCAGGGGTTGGAAAATAAATGAAAAGTGTGGGCAGTTGGCAAGTATCAAAGGGATATCAAGAAATGCAAATATACTTCTGTGCCATGGTTATTTTTAAAATGTGAAAACGTGTTGACCAACCTGTCAGGACTATCACTGCTAGTGTTAACATTTGATAAGATAGGCCCATCCTGTGTAATCAAATCATATTAGTTTGGTAAAAGAACATAGTTTACAGCCAGTGTAAAAGGTGCAGTGAAATGTTTACGGTAGGAGCTAGCAACAGGGCTAATGTGTCTGACTATCTGATTCTGTTAAAAATAACTTAGAACAGTGTTATTTTATGCTACACAATAAATTACATGTAAATATTTTGTGTACATGACCAAAGTTAATAATGAATAAACAAATGCCTTGTCCTCATATTACTTCATTCAGGAACTGCATGAATATTGTGCTATAGAATTGTAGAATTCCTTTTGGTTTGCATTCCACAACTCCCAGGGTATCTCAGTTGCGTTGACTTGTGAAAATTCTCATCTGTATTGCTGCCTTCTCCATTCATTTAAAGACTTGCAATGTCCTCCCCCACTGGCAGTGAAAGAGATACAATTTGAAAGCACTCAGGAGACACCATGACATATGCTGGCATACACATGACATGCATGACAAATGTACCCCTCCCTGGTCTCATCACAACATCAAATAATCAAGGCAGCACTGAGGTCTGTCCTAACAAGAAATCCTTCGTTTTAATCCAGTTATTGTTTATGTGATTTGATGCAGTTCTAGTTTTGGGCAGGTCCAACCATCTCTCCTTGGCTGGCAAACAGCTTATAGAGAGGAAGGAGCATTTCTTAAAAGAACCTTTATTAGTTTCATTGCAAACCTCTAGGGCTTATGGGTTTGTAAGTATGCAGTTCACAGCTCCCAGATTTTCCAGCAAAGAGTAAGAAATCCTCTCTTGCAGCCCATTACAGTTTTGAGCCAATTCAAATTAAGATAACGATGAGAGACCTTGCCTGGAATTCTGTAAATAGATCCATGGCATTCAGCGCAATATCCAATAAGAAAATCTACAAGCTTTTGAAAAGCTTACATTTTGATCCTGATGATACATGTTTTGGTATCGGGAATATATCAGAATTGATTGGGTTAAATGGTAAGTACATTCATCATGCTGACAACTAACATAGGACATTTTTCATTAATAAGGCAGAGCTAGTGTCAAAATGTTCATTTTTCTATTTGTAACTGTTAATTAACACTCTCCTGGGATTTGTAAATCACCTGTCTTATATTAGTTTGGAAGAATGGGTTGAAAATATGGGTGTCTTTAGACTTGTGATCTAATTTCAGAGAGTGTTGGTGGTGATATTTTAAACTAAACCAAATTTCCGGCAGTGATGGTAGAGATCAGGATCAGCCAGGTTTTAGCATCAATTCTTTTAGTTATTGCATAGCAGTGGCAACATTGTATCTATCCAGCCATGATACATGCTGCCGCTAGACGCATGGATAAAGATTTAAGTGCTTTTGGTACCAGTAACCTTATTTAGAAACATAAGGAACAAATGTTTTTCGCCATTTACATTGCTCAAAAAATGAATGAATCATCACAGTGCAACATCAAGCTATCTATTTGTCCAGTTAGGAAGCATAAGCAATTGTGAATGTCACCTGTTTTGGTGCAAATGAAAGTGACAACAGGTGCAATGGAGAGGCAACAACAAGACAACACTCAAAAATGGAATGGTTTTGCTGGTGGTGGCCACAGACAATTGCTCTCTCCTTATTCTTCCTGACTGATTATTCTCTAGTTTTACATTTTGCTAGAAATGTTGTCACTCATCAGGGCCCAACACAGCCCTGCACCGTGCAACTTGATTGGCATTTGCCAAAGAACATGATAATTGGCAGGTTCGCCATTGGTGCTCCTTTCTATCCTCAGAAGAAAGCAGGTTCAAACTGAGCATGTGACAGATGTGAAAGAGTCTGGAGCCTCCATGGTGAACGTTATGCTGCCTGCAACATCATCCAGCATGACCGGTTTGGCAGTGGGTCAGTGATGGTCTAGGGAGGCATTTCCTTGGAGGGTCAAACCAACGTGCTAACCAATGGTTCCCTGACTGCTGTTAGGTACCTGGATGAAATCCTCAACCCATTGCTAGACCTTACGCTGATGCGGTGGGCCCTGGGTTCCTCATTGGTGCAGGACAATGTCCAGCCTCATGTGGCCAGAGTGTGTAGTAGGAAGTAGGAATTTCCTGGATGACGAAGGCATTGATGCCAATGACTGGGCGTCATATTCCCCCAGACCTGAATCCAATTGAGAACCTCTGGGATGTTATGTATCGGCACATTGGCGCTACAGACTGTAGCTCACCGATAACCTGCTCCAGGTCTGGGAGGAGATCCCACCGGAAACCATCCTGTCTCATCAGAAGCATGCCCAAATGTTGTTGAGAGGGCATACAGGCACGTGGGGGCTATACACACTACTGGGTCACATTATGATCTGCTGTGCTGAAATTCATTCAAGTTGAAAATGCCTGTGATTTCAATAGTTTACTTTGATTTTCGATGTGAGTTTCAATCCAGCCCTCAATCGGTTTGTGATTTTGGTTTCCACTAACCACTGAACATAATTTTGTTGTCAGCAAGATGCAGATAGTATCAGATATTGCCTTTGCGTTAGTTTAATAGACCGGGTGAAACATGAGCCCTAATATTAACAGTTATAAGCATTGAAATTATGATACCTTGCTACTTAGGCCTAACGACCTATATGATTATGTTGTTTTGATGTTTTCTTTGTTGTTGTTGGGGAGAACATGATTCTGCCCATCAACAGCTAGAGTTTTTATTTTTTGCAAAGACAATGACTGGCCATACATTTTTTTGTGTGTTCACAATCCAAATAATGTCACCAGGTACATTTCCTAATGTTTTGGGTAAATAATAACTTGCTACAAGTTAAATTAATATTTCGTTGTAGACATTTTCACCAGAGGAAAGTACAAAATTCACACCGCTGTCACAGTCCTGAGTGAATGCTTGTTTTATAAGCTGGGATTTGACTGGTCTACAGAGATGAGCAAAATGTTCAACAGTAAATGTTCAACAATAAAAAGGTTTCTCTTTTTTGTTTGAAATACATACAAATCTGCATTAATTCTTAATTCGTTTTTTGTTGATTCATTGGATTCTGAACCTGCATGCTTATAGTATTTCATTTTTGAAGAACAAAAATATTGTTCTAAAATGAACCAAGTAGCTTTAGTCTTTAACTTGATGTCCTGGGTCTGTTTTTTCTGAAGTTATGTGATTGGATTGCTGCAATTTGATCAGGAATGGAAACATTTGATCCTTTAAATATATATTTATTTGTCCTTTGTTATCCTTTTCATTTGAAGAATTCAAGACTGTTTCTCTGGATATGGCTAAGTATTAAGTAATCCAGTCTGCCCTTTATTCAGGAATTATTTGTTGTTTTGTATCAAACTCAAAGGCAACAATTTGGACTGTTTGGATTAACTTGATCTCACTAGAATATCAGATTCAGGGTACATTTAATATGTGTAAGTGTATCTAAGGTCTGGAGGTAAACAAGGATTTTACATTGTTAAAACATATGTTAATGATGTCAGATTGTATCCAGTATGTGTGAAGTTGTTCTTGTGGGGTGAATACATTTTCACTCTTCTATTTTTTATCAAGTGGCCCTTATTATGCAGTTTGCTCATTTGTTTACTTTTGACAGCATAACAAACAGTAGTACCATAACCTACCTAGTTGGTGAAGTGTAGCCCAGTTCAAAGGACTTCTAAACAGGATTCTGGGATCTTGAACCTGTGATATTTTATTTTAGAATGGTCATATCAGATTATTTTCTAAAACAATCTAAGACCATCAATCATGGCAAAAAATAAGAATGGCAATAATTTCATTTACAGAATACGTTCACTTTTTGATCCCCCAAAATAGTTTTGAAAATCAGCCCTTGGTCTCTTGTCTGATGTTATATAATATCATGATGACTGCTGCTCTTTTCATATTTAGCATTGGTCAGTGGTGTTGTCAATGTTCCATGCTATACACATTAAGTGCATGTCGGTGAGCTAGTTGCACTGTTGAGGAACATGTTAGCCAGGGTAGCAACAATGTAAGTTGAAATCAAAGCAAAACTTCACTTTTGCAGATGGATAGCATTCCCTTTCCCGTGGTGTTGGGAGGGGCTTCAATGAGAAGAGGATGCATCAACACCCTGGGAATATGTTTTTGGTGCACCTATTTGTGATGATTAAGTGCATCATCTACATGCTTGATAAGGTAAGCCAGTGGTAGTCACTCATATTTCATTAATTAAATTAAATTTATTAGCCAGACACTTAAAAAAACGAGACACAGGGAAAGTCGCCAAATTGAAAGGAAAAATCGAATTATTCTAATTTAGCATCACTTTGGTCCTAAATTAAAGTTTGGGGTCCATGTTTTCTATGAAAACCTACACAAAATGAGTTTGAATAGGATATTTAAAAAAACTGTAGTAAATATTGTCATTGACAAGGTTAAAAACAATATTTTTTTACTTTGCTTTCGTCAAAAAATCCTCCATTTGCAGCAATAACAGCCATGCAGACCTTCTAAGCATTCTAGAATTCGAGTCAATTTCTTGAGGTAAGCTGAAGAATATTCACCCTATGCTTCCTGAAGCACCTCCCACTAGTGGGATTGGTGTGATGAGTACTTCTTACATACCATATGATTGAGTTACTCCCCCTATGGCTCAATAGAGTTGAGATCCGATGACTGTGCTGGCCACTCCATTGTGGACACAATACCAACTGACTGCTTCTCCCCTAAATAGTTCTTGCATAGTTTGGAGCTGTGCTTTGGGTCTTAGTCCGGTTGTAGGATGAAACTGACTCCAATCAAGCGCCGTCCATAGGGTATGGCATGGCATTGCAAAATAGTTAGAGCTTTCCTTCTTCAAGATCCCTTTTACCCTGTGCAGATCTCCTATTTCACCAGCACCAAAGCACCTCCAGACAATCACATTGCCTCCACCATGTCTCACGTCAAGCATTCTTCCAGCAACTTTTCATTTGGTCGGCATCTGACAAATGTTCTTAATGATCCAAACACCTCAAGCTTAGATTTGTCTGTCCTTAACACTTTTTACAGTCTTATTCTGCCCAGCGTCTGTGTTATTTTGTCCATAAAATGTTGTATAAAAAATTGCCAAAATAACACAGTGAGTGAATGGTTTAGGCGTACTGAAAACCAGTGGTTTAGGCGAATCTGAAAGTTGGACAACATTGACAAAGTTCTAAATAGTCATCCTCCACTACAACATTTCTTGCAATGATCTGTTTTACAACTTACAAAAATATAGGCTATATGATTAGAGCAAGAACTGAACCCAGCATTACAATGTGCAGGCACATTTATTAGTAGCACATTTACAGTAGTTTAGCTTATATTGTTACTGTGTTTGAAATAAAGCTATAAGCTTTACTATTAAAGGGTTCGTTATAAAACATGACCCTCTGCTATGATTATTATTAGGACATCTGGGGCCATATTCACAAAAAAACCTTAAGGCTAAAAGCAGCTCCCCAACTTGCTTATTTTGGGGAAACAATGGGCATGTGAGTCCTAATTTTTAGCGCTAATACCAGCTCCTCAGTCTGTGAAAAGTTTGGGGTAGCCAAGAAGAGTCCTAAGTCACTAAGGTCTGAGTGCCCCAGGAAACTGCACACCACTGAGGCAATAGGTGATGGGCCTTGTGTGCTGAGCCTCGCAATAAATGTTTTTAATTATATATTACATGTTAATATTATCAGCAATGACATGTATGGCAAGGTTTATTTATGTACATAAATACAGATTTTTGTATAGGCTAAAATCTTTGACTAATAGGGAATTAAACATTATGGTCTAGTGTAGTTGAAAATAATTGTCCCAATGTCCTATTAACTGTGGGAGTTGTTCATCGCTTGAATTCTGCAAACTCTTGCCTGAGACTGCAAAGAATACTAGGGCTTTTCACAGTCATCGATGGTTCTGGACAGTGGGAAAGCGGCGTTTATTTACAAGGGTGTATTTTCCCAAACTTTGGTTTTGGTTATAGTGGTTATCCCCAACTCCAAATTTACCTTCAATTATGTCCCTCTTTTCATGCACAAGTTGGCACAAAAGTTACAGCTGTTCTTGGGTCCCCGTTTTTTTTTTTGCACAATGTCGGGTTACAGATCTTACTCACAACCATGGTTGTTCTTGTGTGATCATTTAAAGGTTGCTTATATGCATATCTGTTAATTGTTTACGAGCTGCCAGACATGTGAGTGGCTGACAATTAGCTGAAAATGTAATTGACTAGTCAGTATATCATTATTGGTTTCATGTTTATTCAGTGACATTTTAATTTCCTATATTTTCATTTGAATATCTTTATTTCAATATGACCAAATGACACATCCTTTTACAGTATACTGGTAAAAAAACTACAAAAAACTCATTATTTTCAGACCTCAAATAATGCAAAAAACTAATTCATATTAATTGTAATGTTTTAACTTAGGAAATCAATATGTGGTGGAATTATCGTGATTTTTTATCACAACTTTCATGCGTCTTGGCATGCTCTCCACCAGTCTATCACATTGCTGTTGGGTGACTTTATGCCACTCCTGGCATAATGACTGTTTGATGGTTTCTGACCTTCAATCTTCCTCTTGATCAAATTCCAGAGGTGTTCAATGGGGTTCAGGTCTGGAGATAGGGCTGGCCATGACAGGGTTATGGGCCATCTGGTGGTCCTCCATCCACACCTTGATTGATCTGGCTGTGTAGCATGGAGCATTGACCTGCTCGAAATCAATTCCAGACGGACAATTTGGGGAACATTGTCAGAGCAGAAGGAAGCAGGTGTTCTTCCAGGATAACCTTGTACGTGGCTTGATTCATGCGTCCTTCACAAAGACAAATCAGCTTGATTCCAGCCTTGCTGAAGCATCCCCAAATCATCCCCAATTCTTCACCAAATATCACAGTGTGTGCGAGGCACTGTGGCTTGTTGGCCTCTCCAGGTCTTCATCAAAGACAAAGCTGAAAATTTGACTTTTCAGAAATCACCTTACTCCATTCCTCTGCGATATAATTTTTAAGGTATTTTGCAAACTTCAATCTGGCTCTTCTTTGCTTCTCATTGATGAAGGGCTTATTTCTAGCTTTGCACGACTTCAGCCCTACCCCTAGCAGCCTGTTTTGAACTGTCCTGGATGTGAATTCCAGCTGCAGTTTGCCATTTTTTTGTAGGTCACTTGATGTCATCCTGCGGTTGTTGAGTGACATTTGAAAGAGTTGACGGTCATCTTGGTCAGTGGATAGTGGTATATGCCATCTGCCAGTCTGTAGCTTAGTTGTTTGACCTTGTTCTTATGAACATCCATATTTGAACATTTCAGGATGGAAGCAACCTGAGGCTCACTGTATCCCTCTGCCAGTAAAGCCAGGATTGAACCCTTCTTTTCTTCACTCTTGTCATGCTGAATAGTTACTTGCACTTTTTGCCATCCAGCTGGTCCTATGCAAGAGGATAGTGATGACCACAGCAGTAGTTTTTATACTTTTCCCCGTTACATTAGATTTGGTTCAGGTATTCACCTAATCAGTTCCTCATTAAGGAAAATGAGGTGTCCCTGTGTTGGAATTTAACAGACACTGGAATGGAATGACTGCCATATATGTAGCCGTGCTAATTAGAATAATTCGGAGTGGTCTCAGAATTTTTTCCAGAGCTGTATATCTTTATACACCTGTGTGAATACTGTATATATGTTTACACAAACACACACACACAACAAAATTACCAAATTAAGACAATTATTTTGAATTTTTGAGCCAACTAATTGTTCAGACCCTAGTCAGATACCATACCCACTATGGTAACTGCTGCTTGCTTACTGCATTAGAAGTAATCAATGAGGAAGGTTATATGTCAGCAAGCAAGCAAGTTTATTTCTATAGCATAATTCATACATAGAAGCAATTCAATGTGCTTTATAAAAAAATAAATAATAATAGTATAAAAATACTCATCTGTCAGTGTAATATTTCTGACTTGAATGGCTGATTCAAAAGACGGGGGGGGGGGGGTATAAACCTAGGCAGTGCATCCTAGCCACACATTTGGTCTTTCTGCATTTTGACATGTCATTACATTTCTCACTAAAAATACAAACTGTGAAATTGGATCCCCAATAAGCTTTAAGAAACATTGTTCTCAGAATTTTATGTGCTAGCTGGGTTTACTTACGGAAGTATTTTTGTATTTCTGGTAAAACTAATTGGAACTTCGTAAATAACATCTTGTTTTGGGCAGTATTATAGGCCGTATTTGGCTATTGTCTGGGTTGCCTTTCTTACTCCATTTGCTCTATAGTTCAACCTCTTTTTCAGCTTAATTTAGAAAATGTTAATTGCACAGGGCAGTAGTTGCCTGCTTACCTGTTTTACACGCCAACAGGATGCTGCAGACAGTGAGGGGTAGTAGACATATGTAGCCACACATATTGCGGAATAGACAAGAGTTTGATGGCAGGACCCAAAAAAAAAACATGTTGGTACAGTCAACTGGATAGGAATTTAGATTAAAGTGACCAGAACAACATTTGCTTTGCTAGCTGTCTGGTCAGTGCAACAGCTGCAAAGTCTGTAAAACGTCTAAAGGGGGACTTTCAAAAGACTAACGTAACATATCAACTATTTACTAACCCTAACCCTGTATCCTAACCTTTATTCTAAGCCTAACCCTAAACATCCTTAGCAAGCAGTTGTTTATCAACAGATAGTTACTGGACTGATAATATTGAGTAACCTTTTCAGGAAAAATCTCAGGGATCAAGTGATTATTGGAAATACCCATTTTGTTTGAAGTCTCTTTGCCGGACTGCGTAAGCGGAGCCGGCTTAGAAGAGGGATCTATCTTACTGACTGACCGATGAATTTTGTCTTTGGATTTGTTCAGAATAAACAAAAGCATTCATGTGTGTGACCAGGGTTCAAATCTTGGGAGAATAATAATGATCACTTTTTATTGCGGGCTGGCTTAACTAGGCTTGCCTGGTTTCTTGTTTTCAGATTATGGCTGCATGTTGGCTATAAGTCACCAAAGACTAGCTCTTCTTGAGCATTGTTTGTTCTCTCCTTTTGAGAAACAAAATACAAGGCAAAATACAAAGGTCTACAATCAAACTAAGCCTAAAAAAGTCCATTAGGCTTCTTGCTTGCATGTCTTTTAGAGTCAGTTAAAATACAATAATAAAAAAATGACATACAAATTCGATTAATTGTAAACATTTTATTTTGCTTTTTGAAGACACATGTGATCTTGATCCTCGACTGTGCTGAGCCAACTAGGAGTTGCCATGTTGAGGCAACGGCAGAAGCTTGAATTGGACTGTACATATACTTTTTTCATTACCCCGAGCATCACACTCCCTCCACCGGCTTGTCTTCATCCCACAGTGCATTCTGGTGCTATCACTTCCCCAGGAAAGGGGTGCACACATACACAGCTGTCCACAAGATGAAAAAGAAAATGGGAATCGAATCATCTGACCAGGCTGCCTTATTCCACTACTCCAGGGTCCAGTTCCGATGCTCACGTGCCCATTGTAGGCACTTTCAATGATGGACAGGGGTCATCATGGGCACTCTGACCTGTCTGTGGCAACGCAGCCCCATATGCAGCAGGGTGGAAACACTGTGTGTTGTGACACATTGTTCCCCTAACCTATATTCAGATTTTCTGTGACTTTCTGTGCCACAGTAGACCTTCTGTCAGTTTGGACCAGATGGGATAGCCTTCTTTGCCCTTGCTCATTGAGGAGCCTTGGGTGCCCAGCATCCTGTCACTGGTTTGTGATTTGTCCCCCCTTCGACCACTGTTGGTCGGTACTCTCTGATGTTGACCGGGAGCACCCCACAAGCCATGCCGTTTCAGAGATGTTCTGATCCAGTCATTTGGCCATACCAAAATGGTCCTTGTCAAAGTTGATCAGATCTTTATTCCTGCCCATTTCTCCTTCAAAAGCATATTGTTTGCTTACCATCTAAACCACCCAGACCTTAACATGTGCCCTTATTTGGAAATGATCAACGTTATTCGCTTATTCTGTCAGTGGTCAACATGTTTTGGCTCATAAGTGTAACTATCCCTTTCAAGGATGCATTTCTATTCATTAACTGAGTTTCCTTCACTCAATTTACTGACTTGGATGTGACAAACATTGGCTGACATTCAAGTGAACATCTGGTGGTTTGTGAGCTACAGTATGTATACTTGTCGCAAGGTAATAAATACTAGACTTGAGGGAATAGAAGCCAGACTTTTTTTAAGGATTCCGAAATGAATTTTTACATCCAGGCTTGAATTTACATTTTCACTCAGAGAATTTGAAGTCAGCCAAATAGTTTTTTTTCCCTATGTGATGGACTGTAGGTTGGTTGATCATGCAGCAAACTTGAAGCAAACTAAAGTGAAACAATGCCAGCTATAAAATGTTCTCAGTGGCTTTCAATGTTTGAAATGTATAAGTCTCAATGTATAAGATGCTAATATTTTCTAAACATTTCAACTGCCAGTATGAACAAGACTTTCTGTGCTACAGCCATAGCAGTTCACACCACTAATTAGTGACACCGGTAAAGAGTAAATGACAGATATTCGACTTGTTTTACAGTAAATGGAATTAAACCCACAGTATATGTTGTATATTCCTATTTTGGGGTTTTGAAAGCATGCCTGTGTAAAACTGGCCAAGCATTTGGTCATGTAAACAAAATATGATAATCTTGTCTAATGGTGATTGAAGTGTTGTAGTGAAGTAAGAATCAGTGAAGTATTGGCACACTGCAATTTTGTCACAGACCAACAATACAAAAGTCCTGCTAAGCTTTGCAATCATTTTGAACCTGAGTGTTCACATGAATCAACACATTTTGATAATTTTGAATCTGATTTAGTGGTGAATTACAGATCCTCTGCAAGCTCTCCAAGCGTTGTTTGACCTTCCCATCAAGGTTCACTTACAAAATACCCTTCAACAATCAAAGGGGCGTGATGTTTTGGAAACAAGAGGCACCTGGGTTAATTAAGCAGACACTGATTATCCTCCAGTTTTGAGATGCTACTGCTTGTTGTTGAGGCAGACATTTACAATTATGGCCTTACAAAAACTCTGCTCCTTTGGGGGGTGGAGGGGGGGTCCTTGAATGACAGTGAAACATTTTGTTTGGCACAGGGGAGGTTTCACTACCCTCGTTAAGTAGACATTTCTCTGCTTTATTCCAAAAATGTTTTTCATGGTTTAACAGTGCCAGGCTCTTACTTGTGACATGTGCATAACCCTCAGAGATCTATTTTTGATACAGAAGCCAACAAAATGCCTTTATTTGTGAGAATTGTGTTTAATAAAGATAAAATGGTGACATTTATTTCAACGGTCATTCACTAAACATAGGCTTCAGGAATTTGGCACTGCACAGACTTTTTTTTGGCACTGCACATACTTTTACCTGCGGTCTCCAAACCTGCTCCTGGAGAGTTATCCTGATTATATTCACTCCAACCCCAATACAACACACCTGATTCTAACGGTCTAAAGCAGGGTTGGAGGACCCTGCTTTAGACAGTTAATAGTAGGGACTATGTATGCTGAGAAACATGAACTCGTTCTGAGGATTTTAAGAAAAATGAACAACCTTAATGTACTGTAGAAAGGTGATCGTTCATCTGGAACCTTTTCTTGACCATGACCTAATCTCACTCAGGGGGAAAGTAGCACAACATTTGAGAATGGCCTACACTGTTTTTTTATGTTAATACTACCTGACCATACCCTGAATGCCAAACCAGCCTCTCACCCCTACCTCCTTGCTCAGTGTGCCGTCCATTGTCACATGTTGCTTACAAAACTCCAAGACTCCCTAACAGAGAGAGGCGAGGAGATGATTAAACCCATCAACTCTGGCATTGTGCCTGATTGTGTGATCATTTTCTGTTAAATGTTGAATTAATTGAAATTAGTTGAAAGTAAAAATGATCAAATCAGGCACACTAGAAATGTATAAATCCTTCACAAAAATGACAAGCATGCATAATCATTATGATAGGACTAGGCAGCCAATGGAGGGTAGTTCATACAAGTTAATTGGTTGGCATACAGCACCAGTCACACACACACTTATCCACACTTTTGGCTTGTACTGTGTGTGTCACATTTATTTAGTTGTGTAATGATGTTACTGTTCTGCCTTAGGTGCCATTATGGCTGCAGTGCAAGTAGAAATACCAGTTTTTACACTGACCACCCTTTTTGTTGAAGAGTGGTGGACACGGGGCATATATGAGATGCAAACTGGCAAACTGCACAGATTCTACAGAAGCAGTCAAAAGTTTTCATGGATTCTTTTGACTAGTACTGTATGTGTAAACATCTAAACAGAGCAGTAACATTCCTGTGCAATTCATTGAGTTGAAGACTGAAACCAATTACAACTGTGAGACTTTATTTTGAGAGTCCAGAAATTGTGCTTGTAGTTGCTCTACAGATTGTCTTCCGATCTGTAACATTTTAACTACTAACCCTAACCCTTACCTATATTCTAACCCTAATTATGTACCTAACATTAACCCTTTACCTTATTCTAAACCTAACCCTTACTTTAACAACTGCAAGTGGTTGTTTATCAACTAATAGTTTGGTGAAAGTTTGTTTATAGTAATACTGTCTTTAGAACATCTATAGATAGAAATTAGGACTCTCAATGTAAAGTGTATGCATTTTTGCTGGACCTGGACTGGACTGACAGGCTGACTGACTGTCTGACTACCCCTTGTCAAATAGCGTAGGGGTTAGAGGACCGGACCTGCAAACTATAGGTCCTGCGTTTAAATCTTCGCAGTCAAAACAAATTATGTATTAGGATTTGTTCCAGATAGACAAAGACTTTGCTGGCTACAACATTCAGTATCTACATTTCAGTAAGCCTAAAATAAAACTGTTCATGGTTATATTCTTACTGTGGTGGATTTTTGACAGATGCATCCATGCATGCTTTTGGGGGTAATATAGGCTTTATCTTTAACCCCTTGGGCAGGGGTTTCTCTACGAGAAAGTCAGTTATCGTCACCTATAATGTTAGTTATTGTGTGTATATCATTCACAAATTAAATGAAAAAGCTTAGGCAGGGAAAAGTTTATCTTCAATCTCGCTAGCAGTTGCTAAATTCTTATGATTATTCCAATTAGTAAGTTAGTAGATACAAGTAAGCTTATTACTGGCTGATAATATGTTAAAACCGCCAGTGGCAAAAGCCATTTGAATCCAGGTAGGGCAACAGCATTTATTACTTTTGATTGCAGGCCGGCTGATTTCGGTTTGCCTGGTTCTTTTTCTTTTTTTTTAATGACCCATGCACTATATATTATAACACAAACAACCCAAGACCTATTGAATTAGACTCAAAGAAAAGGGCCTTATGTATTTCTGGAAAATAATGGCACTTGTAATGCCTGGGTTGTGGGTTTGATTCCCACTTGGGGTCGGTATTAAGAATAAAATACATTGGTTGCAAAGATGTTGCAAAACAGTTCATTGTGAAACATGGACGTTGATAAACATTTGAGGTCCCCTGGACTTAATTCACTGTCATCATTCATTTATGATTTTTTTCCCATAAGAAAAAGAAATACCTGTTGAAATAATTCTGACTTTTTAGGAGTCTTCTTTCCCTTTTTTATGTGCCTTATATTTTATTTACATAACTGTATTTAAAATTTAAAATATGAATGAATCCATTAGAACTTACCTTCAGTCTGCCCATGGTAAATATTGTAGCGTCTGGCTTTCTGGGTCACATTTCTTTTTTCAATTTGACCATTGCTATGTGAAAGTGATTCAGTGAGTTTGGTAATACGCTCAAAACCACAGTCCTGTGATATATATATATACAAATATATATATATATATATATATATATATATATATATATATATATATATATATATATATATATATATATATATATATATATATATAGTTCAATATCTGTATATATTGTGACATTTTTATTCACTTTGTAGTAATAAGTAATAAGTTAGCAAACAACACATGAAATTTGACTACAAAATCCACACTGCAAACCCCTCTGGACAGGATTTGACTCGCTAAATACATTTATTGCTTAAGCGGTAGATTGCTAGAAAACACATACACACTAATACAAAGCCAATATCAGCATGTCAAATAATCTGCACTCAGTTTAGGTGTGTCGTGGAAAATCAACCACTCTTCTAAAACAAATGCACTTTGACTCCCCAAAGGAGTTAATAAAGTGCAATTTTCTAAATTACTGTCTTTATGTCTGCATTAATCTGTTTGATATTTCCCCACGGTGCAAAATCAAGAAGGTGGAGCGTTATCCATTCTAACTATGACCTACCTGCCTTTTGTGGTGAGGATGCATTTCTGCAGTTCAGAACTGGACCTGCATTGAATGGAATGGTGTTTGGATTGCATAAAAATGTACATGTGTGACTAACAATGTATAACTATTTGCCGCAACAAATAACTTGTAATTTGAAGTCAAATATAGTCAAGAGATTTAGATGGCACAATGATTCTCTACTCTATTTAGTCATTGTTGTCTCAATGAACTGATTTGAGTGAACCGAAGGATTTCAGGGAATGGCTGATTTTTTTAGCCCCCGTCTGGCATTGCTTGTTTGAGGAAAGATGATTGCTTGTCTAAGTGGCACCAATGGAAGAGGGAGAGTGCCCCTTTTCTGTTTGACAACTGAAGCTATTGTGTCTTCTGTTGACCAAATTCAGCATTTTGCACTTTTGCACTGTGTTATACACTTTTGTATGCACTCACGTTTATTTATGGTAAATGTTCAAACGTATTTTCCTTCAGCTATTACAGATAAATGATGGAAAAAAAAACTTTATTTTACGATATAGACATATGGATGTGTACTAGTCAAGCATGACCATACCATCTACTGTCCGATTCAAAGTTAGGGTTTTAGAATCCCATCTCCCATTTCAAGGATCGATGATGCATTGTTGCAATAATTTTTTATTTCACAAATTGGCAATTATAAGTATTAAACATTATGAAGAAAGTTTATATCAATGACAAAGCACCAGTTGAAACAAAATTGTATTTTATGATTTGCCTGGTGACATTATAATGACATTAAACATCATCTCAACCTGGCTGGCATTGCTTTAATGACAGAGATGAAAAGAGACAAATCACTTGTATTCTATAAAAAGGTGTGCTCGATTTCCAGTTAGAAGAATCAAAGCACACCAGGCTTGGTGTCAGTGCCGTTTTAATTCCAGTCCATTCAGGAAGAACACAAAAATGTCAATTATCTTCAATGCTTTTCAATGAGGCCAATTTTGAATTGTAATTGAAGTTAGGTTAACTCTTTGAATTGACTGGAATTGGAATGGAATTGACACCAAGCTTGTAACACACAGAAAGAGCTCTTATGGCCCCATGATATTTAGGGTTCTACTGCTTCCCCTAAAGCACACACAATGTTTCCATCAGGGACAAAAGTGCTGTTCTTCAGGCATATCTGGCCAAGCCAGGGTATAATTAGGAGCTGAATGCTGCTTTAAGTCAGAATGTGGTTTGCAGAGTATTTCCAAAGGACAACCAGTCTTGTGGTCTGTGGTTTTTATCATCAAATGCAAATTGCACAGTTGAAGAGGAGTGGCACTGACTCATAGAGTTTATAATATCCAGAAACTTGCATCCGCTAAAACATTCATGCGGTGCAATATGTCAAATGTAACATATTCCTGCTTTTTTTCCCAGATAGTGGACGGGACATTAAAAACAAGATTCGGCAGAGCTATAATTTACAAGATCCCCCATATTTTCTGAAAGAAAAAAATGTGGAGGGAAAGTTAAAAAAAAGCCCTTGGGATCATGTTTTGAAAATAAGCCAACAACAAGGAAGGAAATGTTAGGCTATGGTGTAAAGAAGGGCAAATGACCAAAACAAGTACGAAAAACAAACATATAACTGAATTCCCATAATACAGCCGCTTTACAGGCGCAACAGGGTAAATATTATCTGTATATTATTTATTATCTATGGGACGAAGTGTGATCTGTAGCGGAAAGTCTCACTTTACATGGACGCTTAAACCAGAATCCTATCCTCAGTTATTTACAGGAGGAAGATTACTAGTCTACTTAAGCATTCATGAAAATGATCAGAAGAATGTTTTCAGTCAAAACACTTACTGATCAGAAGTTTGGTGTTGACAGGCAAAGTAATAGATTCTGAAGTATGACATCTGGAAATGGACATAGGATTTTTGTATCAATAATGTTTGACTTTCTCACCTAGCATTGCAAGTTATTTTAACGTTTGGTGGATGACTTAAACCCCTAAATTAACATAATTTGCCATGAAATAAGCTTCCCTTGTGTATGCTGGGATGTTGGTTATACACGTCTAGAGCAAAAAGCACAATGTATACTTTAAATGTCATCGAAAGCCACTTTTGACATTTATCCTGGAAACGAACATTGTTTTTTACGGAACCAGCTTTTCATAAGAATACCAGCATAATTCTTCCAAACAATTCATGCAATTGATAATAATAAGTCTTCCTCTGGTGTGTTATATTTTCTTACATTTACAGTATATTCCCTTTATTAGATTGTAATAACCGTACAGCCATTGTCTTCACATTCTAACACTCATCCCTCACCAGTGTGAAAACAATACCCAACATAAACATTTCAAACACAGCTAGTGGCATATAGAATTTGCCTGTACGATAAGCTTTCACCCTTTTAATCATAACCATTCAGGTATTCAGTGCTTCTTTGTTCTGCATGTCCCCCTATCCCCATTGTAGCATTAATTTCCTTCCATACATATTTCTCTGTCTATTCAATAAGTAATACATCATTTCTTGCTTTTAAATTTTTTTGAATAACATGTTTTCAATAGCATCTTATCAGTTTGTTTTTATACAACTCTGAAAGCAATATATTGATTCCCATCCCAAAACAGAACAGCATCTGTTCCAAGATGGGAATCAATTTATAACTTTCAGCATTTGAGTCACAAATTCAGTGGAGACCATTTTAGCAAAACCTTTGGTTTACCACAATTTTCTAAAGACATATTCTGTATATAATCAAGACTGTGGGTAATCTAGTGGAACCCACTGTCTCCAATTCTGAGCTCAGCATATTTTTGCCTTGTCACCCATGTCTTCACCCACTTCATATATTTCACAATTTTTCTTTTAAATATATTTGCATTTGCAACAAAACAATTATTTCTGAGAATTTCTACAGAAACCAAATATATTCTGTTGTAGTTCTCAAACAGCATTGACAACATTGTAAATAACAAATGGTTGCTGTATTGACACAGTAATGATTCATTAAAACTATAAGCGTAATAAAGCGAGAGTGTATCCAACGTTAATGTATGTATTTATGAACATTTAATGGCTATAGTTGTAAAAACCGGCAGTTGCAGTGTTCTTGTCCCTTCTGATTATGGGAGGCCAACTCACAATTTTTTTAGAAATTCCCCTTTCTACCTTCAGGCTATGCTAAAATCCTGCCTCTCAAAGTGATGTAGTAGAATTACATTCTGCAGTCTATTGGCCATCCTTCCACTATAGGAGAGCAGATCCCACTCAGTCTGATCAAGCCTCATGTCTTTTCTGGCAACCCAACTTTGCAACCAGCTTCCCTTGATGCAAGAACAGCAGTCTTTGGCCATTTTCTGAAGCTATCTTAAGATGAGGGCACTAATTTTAACTTGGTCTGGATAACAATGTCTGTGAAATTACTCACATGGTCATCTAAATTGTATGCACATTTCCTTAAAAAATACTTAATTTAATTCCTTGACCTGGGTTCTGGGTGCATACAGAAATTCTAGTAGCGTCTGTATTTGAAAGGCCAATGATGAAAACTCATATATTATGTACAGTATTTTCTTAAATTTCTTTTTGGAATGCTGTCAAAAGTATTGAACAAAAAGAATACTGTATTTTTGAATGAAATGCTGGTAAATAAGAATGTGCAAAGCTTCTCCCTGTAAGAGTTCTATTTGCTTTGGTGGTTTGGAGCTCGGCCAGAGAAAAAGGAATATCGTTTTCAAGAATAATCTTGAGGTAGAAGGCTTATTACACAGAATTCTCATCTAGTGGATGGATAATCTGAAATTATAGGTCATGATGTCCTGATTTAAGGAATGAAGACATGTGCCAGCTGCAATTTTTTTCTAGTGAAATATAGTTTATATTAAAATATAGTTAGAAGGCAATCATTTTTTATCTAGGGACCTTTCATTCTCCTTTTCCCAGTTCTGATTTAACTGACCAACCCAAATCTAACTACCATAACTTTTCCCTGCAACAATGTAAACAAGATTTAAAACAGAATATAGAATTCTGTAATTTATCCATTGTACATAGAGATGTGTTTAAATGTGACAAATTATAAATGATTCCCTGCTTGGCGATCTTTCCACAAATAGTTATAGGGAGAACGTAAGACCTAAATATAAGAAATGTTTCCTAGATAGCATCGTAAAAAAGAAATGTAACAATTTCTTAAAATGTGCTTAATGTATATTTTGTTTACGTAATAAATAAGGAACATTTAATTATTTGCTTGTTAATTAAGAATATGTTGAATTTTAAACATAAATTAAATGAAACAAAATGTTATAAAATCATTTCATTAAAACCAGTATGTATCATAATAAAACATGTAATATTAAAACATGTTTACAAATATTGCAAATAATTGAAGCTATATCACTTTCCAATTACTTTCACTTACTGTTAAACTTTCCTAATCAACTTCAAGACTGGCAGAGCTAACCCTGTTCTTCTCAATGCCTGTTTTGTGTTTGGTGGGTTGAGTATGATGACAACAAACTGAGATGTTTCCGTTACACAATATACAGTAATTATATGTTAAAATGTCACCCAGGTATGTACTGTATGCGGGTATGCTATTTTGTCACATACCAACGGGTTACTTAACCTAGCATACATAACCCAGTTTCGTTTGACCTTCAGTTATTGGGGATGCAACTGCACCCCTCACGAAGTACATTCGAATGGAACAATTTTTTAAACTGCAATTACGTTCAGTTACTTTTGCTATCAACATATCTCCAGTGCTACTGGTCTATAATTACTTGCTATTATATTGCTCCTTAACATGTCCGTATTATTATAGTCTTCAATGTACTCAATTTCAAATAAAAAATTACTTGTTCCAAAATATTGTTTACAGTTAATGTTAAAATTAACTAAGGGTTAAGGTTAGGCATCACAGTACTGATGTTAGGGTTAGGATTGTTGTTAAGCGTAAGATTACACAGACAGCAAAATGCTAGTCTCGACAACAAAATTCCCCAACACATCTCGCTGGAATTGATCTTGCCAAGGCAGCAAAATGTATGTCTAAAGAAAAACAATTCCCTCCCAAAAAAGCTGTTTGCTCTTGATGGAATCGAACTCGCAAATATTGATTGAAAGTTGGTTTAAAAATGTCCATCCCCGAACATATCGCCCGAGCCAACAACTACTCTATTTGACTATAAAAACATTCAAAACATTCAAAAGTAAGCAGCCAAAATATCTACATATACACGTAATTCCTGCGATGATGCATTCTTGCATTCTTACGTGCATTTTTGCCTTTGAAGAGTATTTGCTGTGTACATTATTTCTGATATTATACAGAAAAAAATGCACTGTAGTTTGTGTTACTTGCTGGTTGGAAAAACTCAATGCAATCTGGTTTGTTGGGATACCATTTGATGCCCTAACTATGTTCCAGAAATACATTCATTTTCTATTCTATATTCATATTTGTTTCAGTTGTAGCTCATGGGCTTGTCCTGTTTGACATGAATTGGTCTGAGGTGTCTGTCTGCGTGTGGGGGTCATAATTGACCTATACTGCCCTCCGCCTGCCGGCGGGTCATTCTTTTAGAACACTGGGTGTGTGGGGCAAGAGGGTCTTCTTTGATCTTGTCTACATGCTTCTTTGCCCTGGAGTCATACATAACTTTGATGGAGGGAAGGTGGCAGCTAATAACCCTTTCAACAGACCCTACAATGCATTGCAGTTTACCTGGAGATTGACAAATAAAGTGGTGTTGTCTGAAAGTTTAAGTAATTTGACATATGCATGGTTGGAGTTCCAGGCTTTGTTATATAATGGAGTACATCCTTATACCATGTTATGGTTCATTGCTAAGGTTTGAAATCAGAGTTAGAAATGTGCACTTCATTGTTACTTGCTGTGTCCTTTTGGTCAGGAAGTCAGTTGACAAAATTAGCCTGGAGAGTATGTTTTGCACTGGAGTATTAGTAGTTATGGAATTATGGTGTTGAATGCAGAGCTAAGGTCAACTACAGCTAACAAACGTATCTTTGTTCTGTACAATATCAGTCCTTCAGGTCTGTATATTCTCTTTCTCCATTCACCTGCAGTGGATCTGCACTACATGAATCTTGATTGGCCGTTTATAAAAAATAAAAATAATTCCAGTCAATCGCAAGCTCCCTCAAAACCTATGACATCTGTGGCATTGTGCTGTGTGATGGAACTGCACATTTTGGAGGGGCCTTTTATTGTGGCCAGCCTAAAGCCCACCTGTGCAATACTCATGTGGTTTGATCAACATCTTGAGATGCCCCACCTGTGAGGCGGATGGATTATCTCAGCAAAGGAGAAATTCTCACTAACACAGATTCTGACAGGTTTGTGAAAAATATTTGAGAGAAATAGGCCTTTTGTGTACATAGAGAATGTCTTAGATCTTTGAGTTCAGCTCATGATAATTGGCGGCAAAAAATAAGTGGTACGTTTATAATTTTGTTCAGTGTACTTGCTCTGTTAATGGCTGAGTAGGGATAAGCAAATGGAATCCGCTGTCAAAATGCAATGGCAGTGCAAATGTCACTTTCGCTACAAATAAAGTATGTAAATTAAGTGATTTGATCAAATGTAATTTGGTAAACAAGTATGTTTATTCCTCATATTATTCCTGAGTGACAAGGACAGTACTACTGTAGGTCGACCAAAGATGTACTCAGGTATATGTAATGTGTTACTTACTGAATTACAACAGCATTTCCAAACATGTTTGGATGCTGCATTAAATGGAAATAAAAACAAAATGCAATGATGTGCAAATTGTTTAAACTCTGTATTCCTCTGAAAAAATATAAAGACAACATATCAAATGTTGCAACTGAGACATTTTATTGTTTCTTGAAAAATATATGCCCACTTTGAATTTAATGCCTGCAGCACATTACAAAAACAATGTGTAATGCAAAATAACTAAACCTGGTGGAATATCACAAATGTATAGGTTAATTAGCAACCGGTCAGTAACATGATTAGGCATTAAAAGATCATTCCAGAGAGGAAGGGTCTGTCAGATTTGAGGGAGGGGAAGGGTTCACCACTGTGTAAAGACTGCACAGGCAAATAATGGAACAATTTAAGAACAACATTTCTCAATTACAATTGCAAAGAGTTATGGAACTCATCATCAGATAAAGGGACATTTGTTTAGATTGCAATACTGCATTAAAAAGACACAATTCTTTAGTGGAAATCATTGCATGGGCTCAGGATCGCTTCCAAAACTACTGTATGTGAACAGAACACATTGCTGCATCCATAAATGCAAGTTCATTTTCTACCATGCAAAGAAGAAAACATATACAGCTCCGGAAGAAATTAAGAGAACACTGCAACTTTTTCTTTCCTTTCAAAAAAGTTGAAAAGGAAAGTTGAGTGAGGACCAGGAGGGTTAAGAAGTGGAAAATTCGGGGATCCCTGGATAACAAACCAAGGTCAGGTAGAGCACGAAAGATTTCAGCCAAAACTGTTGGAAGAGTTGTTCGGGATATAAAAAAAAACTCACAGGTAACCTCTGGAGACATAAAGGCTGCCCTGGAAAAAGATGCTGTGGTTGTCTCAAAGAGCACAATACGATGGAACTTGAACAAAAATTAGCTGCATGGTCGAGTTGCCAGAAAGAAGCCTTTACTGCACCGATGCCACAAAAAGCCCACTATACCTTGACATGCCTCATAGTTTCTGGCACAATGTTATTTGGAGTGACGAGACCAAAATAGAGGTTTATGGTCACAACCATAAGCACTATGTTTAATGAGAGGTCTACAAGGCCTAAAGTGAACAGAATACCATCCCCACTGTGAAGCATGGTGGTGGCTCTACGATTGGGGGGGGGGGGTGAGCGCTAAAGGCATGTGGAATCTTTATGGCATGGTGAAAATTAAAGGCAAGATGAATGCAGCATATTATCAGAAAATACTGGCAGACAATTAGCATTCTTCTGCAAGAAAGCTGCGCATTGGATGCTCTTGGACTTTCTAACATGACAATGACCCTAAGCACAAGGCCAAGTTGACCCTCCAGTGGTTATAGCAGAAAAAGGCGAAGGTTCTGGAGTGACCATCACAGTCTCCTGGCCTTCATATCATCGAGCCACTCTGGGGAGATCTCAAACGTGCGGTTCATGTTAGACGACCAAAGACTTGCATGACATGGAGGCATTTTGCCAAGGCAAATGGGCAGCTATATCACCTGCAAGAATTCAGGGCCTCATAGACATCTATTACAAAAGACTGCACAATGTCATTAATGCTGAAGGGAGCAGTACACAGTATTAAGAACTAAGTGTATGCAGGCTTTTGAACAGAGGTAAATTATTTTCTTTGTTGCCATGTTTTGATTTATGATCGTGCCATTCTGTTATGACCTACAATATATTGTGAATCCCATAAGAAATAAAATGTGTTTTGCCTGCTCACTCATGTTTTCTTTACAAATGGTACATTATTACCAATTCTCCAAGGGTATGCAAACCTTTGAGCATAATTGTATCTCAGGTAAGAATGAGAATACATTTCACTTTCAAAACTACAGCAATTGGTCTCCTCAGTTCCCTAATGCTTACAGAGTACTGTTAAAATAAGAGGTGATGCAACACAGTGAAATATGCCCCTGTAACAATGTTTTTAAACGTGTCGCTGGCATCAAATTCAAAACTGGCTTGTTTTTTCCAAAAACAATAACATTTCTCAATTTTAGAAATTATGCCTGTTGCCTTCGTACAATTTTTAATTAAATATAGGTATAAGTGATTTGCACGTCATTGAATTCGGTTTTCATTTGCATTTACACTGCATCCCAACTTTTTAGGAAAAAGAGTTGTTGAATTTAACATGTTATAACGTGATTGGTTGGAGATATTTCATTATTCACTAAAAGGTTGTTGCTTACTGCTTACTTTAATAACTTATTGCACCAATGGGGGTTATTACTAATTATTTAGCTGAAATATTTTATATTATATTTACCGGCAACTCACTACATTAATTGCGGTGTTTTCCATTTACATTTCCCATTTACCATTCTTACTAGCCTTAAAGACTGCAGCTGTAAAAAAGCACAAAATGTAGTTAGAGCATCAAGTTCTGTCTAAAATCTTTCTTATTCAATATCTTTGTGCATGTTTTTTTAAAGACCTTGAATAGCTACGGTACTTAATGTCAAATATAATTATTTTGCTGAATATGCCATCTTTAGATTTGGAATGAAGATGACGAAGACACCTGTCTTTTCAAGACCTGATGTCAGCAAGCCCAGTTTTGTTGTTTTTCTGGCCTGTCACTGGCATTACCTCTGCCTAAAGTAACACAAGTCAGAAACGATTTAGATGTGAAAATTATTTTTGCTTCTCTGGAATAAACCTGTGGAATATTCTATATTGGCATAGCCAGTACAGTAAACTGGTTGTATCCATCCTTGTCTCTGTGTGGTGAAATGTTGTTCCATCTGTGGTTGTTTACCGTCCTAGGCCATAAATGTCTTCTTTCCTCTGTAACTCCATTCAGCTCTCAAAATGGACATCCTTATTTCAAGACGAAAACTAGTAAAAATATTGATGGATCAAGCATTGTGGTTTTATTTTTTCTTATTTTTATTTTTTAAGTGTTGCAGTGCAACCTTGTGTTGTTTGGGGACTGATATTTACCATTTTTGTATTATATGCAGTATATACCCTGAATGGCATGTCTTTAGTAACAAAACACCTCTTTACTCTCCTAAAGATAATTGACAGATATATTGAAGTTATCATGTGTTCAGATACGATCGGAATAGGCGTTATAGCTGGTTCCTAGATACATAATATTTTAACAAAGAAATAAATAATCTTTCAGAATATTCTCTGAACATTGGCCTACATTAAATACAATGAATCCTCCTTTGGGTCAACTTGGTTGCGATCTCTTCTTCATCGCTGTTGACATCAGTATCTGTGTAAGACATAAACAGACATCTATTGAGTTTAACCTAACAGCTTGAAAAGCTTTTACATTACCATTTGATGGGATTTTGACATTTAATTACTATACCTTTAACACTTTATATGAAGCTGCTCTAATTACTATGAAATACTGTAATAACTACAGGAAGAACAAAATCGTTATTTCTGTTATAGTTACATAAGATTGTCATGTGATAACTCCAGAATAAGTGCTGTTCTTAGGCCCGCGGCAAAGCCTCAAGGTATCGCACAATCCTTCATGTATACATGCCTTATTGCTTTAGATTTTTCTGCAGGAAGAGTGAAGTAAAGTCCTTTCATTCTGTCCATCTCAATCCAGTTAACACAGAAGGAGCCTGAGATTCTACATTCTGCAGAAGTTTGAGACAAATTCAATTTGCAGTGGTCTCTTAATTTTCACCCTTCTGTTCTTCACTAAAAACCTTCCTTTTGAACTTATCTGGAAAGGAAAGAAAAAGGTGCAGTGGTCTCTTCATTTTTTTTGGAGCTGTATGTGTCTGGATGAGAGTGTCTGCTTAACGACTAAACTGTAAACTCTGTGCTGGAGGCAGCAGTTTAGACTGCTGGACCAACTAAGACCATGGACTGGGCATCATGTAAAATATTTTGGAAGAATGGAATTGAGCCCATCTGTATTTATTGGTCTGCTGGTCATATGAACATGCAAAATATGGTTGTGGCAAAAAAGGTAATGTACTCTTCTGGTTCCTCTCTAGGTTACTTTCTGGTTTTCACCCTATTAGGGAGTTTCCCTGTCCACTTAATTTTCTTGTTGTTTTCTCTTTGGGGTTTTAGACTGGGTATCTGTATAAACATGTTGTGAAAATTGCTGATAGAAAAAAGGTTTTAGGAATAAAGCAGGACAATTATTGCAAGCACTTGGAGAAAATAACATTGGAGTTATTCACGAAAGGTAAATATCCTACAGTGGCCCACAGTTCTGATCTCTAGTGCATTGAAAATATGTGGCGTTATTTAAAAAATAATAAGCATCCCCCAACCAACCTCAACAACATGGAGCCAATCTTCCAAGAAATAAGTGTTACAATTACTCTGACACCGGGTGCAAACTTGGTCCATACCTGGGTATACATGGCATTTGGAAAGTTTTCAGGCCCCTTCACTTTCTACATGTTTCTTTGTGTTAGAGACTTGATTTAGAATTGTTTAATATTTGCCATCAATATACACACAGATACCTAAGAATGACAAAGCACAAGCATATTTCTTTGAATTTGTCCCAATTTATTTCAAATACAAAACTGAAATAATAAGTGGATAAGAATTCAGATCTTTTCTTCAGTCCTTTGTGGAAGCATCTTTGGCAGTGATCACATCTTTGAAGATTCTTGGATATGTCAATAACAGCACTGCACACCTGGATTTGGAAAGTGTCTTCCATTCTGTATTGGAGATCCTCACATGTTTTGTAACATTAAGAGCATGGGAGAACTGAGATCTTCAGGTCTCCCCACATATGTTCAGTAGTGTTTAAGTTCGGGCTTAGGTACTTAGAGATATTTCCGTTTTTCATTTTAAAAACATAGGCACAAGTTTCTTAAACTGTGTTTCAGCTTTCTTATTATAAGTTAAGGTATGTAGATTGTACATACAATCACGATTGATTGTAAAAAAAAAAGTTCAATTATAAATTAAGTCAATAGCGCAACAAACGGTTGAGTTATCCAAAACTGTAAAGTAGGTTATAAAGTCTTATAAAGCTTAAATATATTGCAATGATTCTTTATTAATTAGTACATTTCACTGGCAATTTAAAGAAGCATAATTCAAACCATAGCTGTTGTAACTCAGGCATTTTAATAATATCTGCAATTTTATGTATTTCATGCTGTCAACTTTACATAAATCCCTTTTTGATATGGAGAATTGAATTTGGTACTTACAGCAATGCATTTCTGCCCTACTGTGTGATGTTGATTGTTGTCATTTTTAAGTTTCATCAATAACTGAATGGAATGATCCTTTCACAGGTAGAGGCAGATGATGTGCTCACCAAAGAAGAACAGATTGGCCTCATGTTCAGAGCCAAACGCGTGTGTGAGATAGACATCAAGAACAAACACAAGCCTAGTGGTGAGTATTGTATATTATGTCTCGTATAAAAGTACTGTAAACCTTTGAGTTTAACTACTCAACAAAGTTTAATTAATGTATCATTATCAGCTCTATTAACAAGGCATGCAATGATGTAACATGTAGCATCTGAGGGCACATTTTGTCTTCTATGTTGTCTCAACAGATCAATAGCTTTTTGAACACACAGCATGAATGCACTTACAGCATACAGCAAAAGTGCAGACTGTCTCCTTTATTTCTGTCTATTTCTACTCATTAATGTTTTAGCAACTAAGAATAACAACATTTCAGAGTTACATCCCTCCATTGTATGCAACCATAAGTATTGGGACAATTAAACTCAAAGCAAGTGTAGCCTAATATTTATTCCCAAATCCTTTGCATGTATTAACATCAGCGGCTCTGCAACCATCAAACTGTTGGTGTCATCTTTTGAGATGCTTTGCCAAGCCTTTACTGCAGCCATTTTTATCTGTGGCCTGTTTTAGACCATTTCTGACTTCAGTTTCCTCTTTAGCAAGTGAAATACAAGTTCATTTGGGTTTGAATCAGGAGATTGACTGACCTGCATAAAACGTTCCACTTCCCCCCCCCCGATGAACTCCTTGGTTGACACCGTGTTTTGGTTCATTGTCCTACTGCATTGTGAATAAGTCTAGTGGCATATCCATGTACATTGGTAGCCAACATTTTTGTGTACACTTTGAATCCGTTCTGCAGTTGACATCATTTGTTACATCATCAACAAACATTTGTGAGCCTGTTCCAGAGGCAGCCATTTCCATGCTGTTACACCATCTACACCATGCTTCACAGATAAGGTGGTATCATCTACAGTTACTATTTGTCTCCACACTTTTGCCTTTTCATGAATTTGATAAAGATATATCCTCATCTCATCTGTCCATAAAGCTTGCTGATACCTGTACTTTTTGGCCAATTCTAATCTGGCCTTTCTGTTTTTAGTGCTGATCAGAGGTTTGTGTCTTGCAGTGTAGCATTTATAAGTCTGCTGCCGAAATTGCAACATTTTTTTGTCAGTAACTGCTGTTTTCTTTGGCTGACCTGTTCATTGCCAATGTTAGGACATTCCACATTTTTGTGCTATGGTACTGATTGAGTTTCTTTTCAGCATTCAGATCCCTTGCTTTTCTTTCACAGCCATCTCCCCAGAGGTTTTTGTTTGATTATGCCGGCTGACTTGAAGTAATGAATCTAAAGTCAAATGCAAACAATAGAACTGGGAGTACACATTCACATCTCTTATATTTGTGAACAACCAATGCAGCATGAAACGCCTGATCTATTAGAAAAGACCTGTAAGCCAAATGCCCCAATACTTATGCTCACATAAAATGGGGGATAGAACTCAGACACTGCAATTATTCTTAACTGGGAAAATATATCCATGTTGAAACAGACACAAATAAAAAGGTGACAATTTATTACCATAATGCTTGATCTATCAGTATAATACTATATACCAGGTACTGTATTTAACTTATTGTTCGAAACAAAGAATTCAGATATTCCTGTCTAACTTTAGAGTATATGGGACTAATGTTCATCAAGTGCCCATTAGAATTATATTTTCTTTTAGACCAAATACATTTGTATGTGCAAGAGTTTTGTTTTTATTTATAATTAATACCTTTCAAGTGCCAAATTATTCCAATAAGAATTTAAATGTGCTACTGCAATCGCAAAAGCTTGGCTAAATAGGGATTATCAATACCCTCTCAGCTATCTGGCATTCACTACTTTCTGAAGCACCTAGTGATCTAGGGCACCCAGCACTGTTGTCCAAACAGGAGCATTGTTTCAGTTTAGTGGCAGAGGCAATGGCAATGTAGAAACTGCAGTAATTTCCTGTTTGCAGAAAATAAAAATAAAGTTGCACAATTTATGTTTATGTGAGAAATAAATCCTAAAAGGACAATCAAGCAATAAGAAATAATGCCCTCCCTTTTTAAGTAAGAAGGATGCATTTGTCTGAAGCCAGTACTAGAGCAGCATTTTTTTATAAATATTTCCTAACCAAATAAATGGCATTTGTTCAACTTTCAGGTGCCCAAGACTTTTGCACAGTACTGTATATAATAAAAAAGATGAGACAAAAGTGTATTGTTGTTTATCAGCTTGATCATAGACAAAAAACATTGTTCAATAATTATTTTATTCACAAGTGTGTTGCATTTTTCTGCCAGGATAACAGCTTTGAGTCATCTTATAATTTTGGATGAGGTGAGCGAACATGTTGGGAGGGATTTGAGATCATTCCTCCTTACAGAAACTCTCCTTCATAGTCCTAGGTCCTTGATTGTGGACTCTCCTTGTCAGCTCACCCTACAGTTCTTCAAAATGATTTAGTTCTGGGTTCTGTGATGGCCATGGCAAAAGCTTGATTCTATGGTCCATGAACCATTTTAGTGTTGATTTGAAGGTACGCTTTGGATCGTTCTCCTGTTGGAAGAACCAACAATGACCCATTTAGAGCCTCCTGGCATGGGCAGGTATGTTTTGGCCTTAAATTCCATGGTACTACAGTAGATTAAGTCCTTGTTGCCAAGGTAACCCAAGGCTATGGAAGTATAACTGCCCCACAACATAACAGATCCACCACCATCCTTCACAATGGGGATTATGTTCTTATTTGCATTACAATGGGAATACAATCACACTGTTTTTAGATCACCTTCTGTATGAGTATGTATTAGGCTACTTAAGGTTTGAATCCCAAGCAACGTGATTTATATACATTTTTGAGTCAGTTAGAACTAATATTTATCAGGTATGGAAACAGGCATGCTTTCTGTAGGAACATTTTTCTATGACAGAAAAATGTATGTAACGTCAATGTAGATCCAGTGAATTATTTGTCACTATTGAATAAAACTTGTATGACTTCTGCTGTCTTTGATCCAATCCACGATTGTAGCTTCAATATATACAGTAATTATTACCATGTCTGGTTAATTTTTCAAAATAAGGAGTCTAAATATATTATATTTCTTCCTGTATGGTTAGGCGGTCAGGATTATCTGGGGCTTTTTGAGATAAACTGATATTCTTTTACTTGTAATACAGAACTTCGAATCCTGTAGTCAACATTGTATTTAATTATTTTATTATACAGTAACAGAGAGAATTCCAAATACTGTCAGTCATATATTATCTTTATCCCTAGTCAACTGTGGTATTTTTGTGTATTCATTGATTGGGTTTTGCACTTTTCTAAACAAAAGTGAAGGACACAGAATATTTATAGGTAATAGTAGAGGTAAGAAATACAAAAGGGTATTACTGATGGATTCCCATAAGTTACATTATCCCTCACAATATTCCCCAAATATGCAAATATTCTGGAAATTCTCACAGCTTCCAGGCTTCATTTGAACACTTTTTTATGATAATGAATCACCATTTCATCAAAAGACTTATTTCTGTAAGATGGTTTTGGTGTTTAAAATGGAAAGGCAAAAGCATGCATTTGGTCAAAGTGCATTGATCAGAATGATCCCAGACAGCAACATTAAACAGAGCACTCTGAGCCACATTAGAGCTGTCTAAGATGAGAGTCTCCTTGCCTCCTCTGACCACCATCACCCCTAATGCAACCTGACATGTCTTGTTTGTCACTGTCATAGTAGGCGTGACTCTTTTTTCAAGCATTTTGGGGGTACACCTCCAGTGGAAAAATTAACCCTTCAACAATTTCACGATTATGACATTTTATCTTCTAAATTATTAATATTTGTGATAAATATAAGCAAAGATTTTGTATAAACAAAGAGCACAATATGATGTGTCATGTTATTATTCTTTATTGTGGGCTTAAGGGAATACACCAAAATGTATTTCCATTAAAAGGAAGTGCTTACTTCACCCTTTCCTTGTATTTGGATTTAGAAAAGGTCTGTATTCGATGCCTCAAAATGTGTACCAAGGATAAGAATCAGTGCCTTTTTCCTTGCAAACGCCATGTGCACGAAGTACTGAAAACAAGGTTTCAAGTAATTTTGATACTCAGTTAATAGTAACAGGTCTGTGAAAACATTTGCAAAAGAAGTCTGCCTAAACATAGACTTCAGGGATTAATACTACCTAAACTGTACACCTAATGATGCTGTTAGAGAGTAGGAGACTCAGCTTTTATCTGGTGGCTGTATCCCGACCTCTTTTGGAAGGTTGCACATGTCTTTCCAATCATAGCTCAATGGAAGGTAGAATTAGGCGAAGCGTATTGCCTACCTCTCAAAGAGAGAGAAAACAATGGTGTACTTTTTGTCTGAAAAGCTTTCAGGACCTTATTGTTGTTTTTTCTTGGTCATTTAACGTTTCATTTGAACTTGCAACTTTATGTGCACATATGTTCATTATTGTTTTTTTTTCATATAAGCAATTCAGTCTTTCTTTAGATTGTCACTATATTATATTAGGTGGCCAAGACCTCCACATCTTTATGTCTTATGATTACCCTGCCTTGGAAATGATGGTGGTCATGGCAGCTGTTAACTGGTCATTACATTTGTATTAATAGTTTTTATTTTTGTAATTTTTATGAAATTGGCTGAGAAAATAGTGGGCTTTACTTGGAATAGACTTATGCTAATGTTGGTCTGCTCTATTATGGAAAAACCTTGAACCCTGCGTGCTGACTCAAACTCAAAGAATAGCAATTGAATACATTTCTGAGGAGTTTGACTTTTCCAGATTTTTCTTGCCCTTGTCTTATGTGACCACTCTTGGGGTTCTGCGCCAATGTACACTCATGGTTTGCCTAACAGCTATTATAACAGTGAAGTACTGACAATTTCAATGTGTTTGTGTTTAACATTAACAAATAGTAATGAATTGTTCTTGCTATTACAGCTTTTTTAGAAGTGGTGTCTGGTAGGGTGGTGGAACGACCTCAGCTCAAAGCCAGCATCATGCCTAGGACCTATTGCAACAATTGTCTGAGATCTCATTAAATCATGATTACTGATTTAATCATTTAAAACTGAATACACCTGCACAGCTGACCTCATTTGCAACCACTGTTGGTCACATGATTCCTGCTCCACAAAGCTGAAGTCAGGTTTAACTTGCTTCCAATGTTCACCATCTGTTGGGAATTACCATCATAACAACGTCGTGTTGAGCAGACTCAAGATCAATTATTCTGTGATGACCACTCCATACAAACAAAAAGTTTTTATGTATTTTTGTTGGTCACTCCCAATCTAATATCATATAGAAAATATGTATTTCCAATTCCAATTCCCAAATCTATTCGCTCCATTAAAAGGTGTGTTTTGGAACAAACTTGCCATATTATCGTCCGCCCCGAGGCAACATTTTCTACCAACAACATTTAGCTTATGGCCTAAAGAAGGCTAGGGCTGGCTCTCACTGAATGTGTGGGATTTAATGTGGGTCCGCAAAGCCACAAGCCCCTCATGATGATGTTTTAGTGCTGCTACCTACATCAAAGTTTCCCATTTTCCGTTTCAATCAAGCTTACTTTCAGCACACAGTTCCATGTAATCTACCAGTAATATTGTTTTAAGAACCCGCCCTAACACGGTGCTCCATGGGAAGTCCTGCTTCTTCAGTGCATCCCGCCGCAACGTTTCTCTGTGAAGTCAATCTTTTTGTTATTATTTCTCATTTGTGCTTTTAATACACATGAGTTCTCCATTACTTTACTGATACTACGTTTTCATTGAGGGAGTCTCTGAGGTTTGCCTGGGTAGGACTGTGGAGGGATGTGGGTTTAAGGCCCCAGACCTTAGTGTGTGAAAATAGCTCAGCATTCAAACCAGTGGTCTTGGCGTAACATAACATCAGCAATCATTATAAAAGTTTGCGTATATCAAAACTCTACTGGAATATATGTTTGGACATCTGCAAGGCCTGAATCAAATGTGTTTTTTAACCATATTTACATCACAAATAACGGCAATTACAAAGTCGCCTATGGTCACACATTCATTTAAATAATGGTCTTGTGATTTATAGGAAATTAAATATGTGTATGTTCTGTGTTTGATTTGAGCCTGTTTGTAGGTGGTCTGGTGGCTATATAATGCAAATAAAAACTAAGACCAATTATACTCTTTCTTCACTCGCAGGACGTGGTCATTGTTATTCAGAAAAATGCTAAGCATGTTAGGCTATTCTCTCTACTTTTATCTTAATCATAAATCAGTTAAATACATACAATGGCTACTCTCTAATTATAACAGGCAAGTGACAGGCCATTTTGAAGGCACATTAAAATAATGCCGTCATAGTCTCTGATGTTCCTCTATGACTTTGATTACAGGAATGAGAAAATAATAGATCTACAGTAAAGAGAACACAGTTTTGGTTTTATCCTAAACTAGTTATTAGTGGTGAATGTGGGGCAGATGTTTTCAATAATAGAAAATAAAGCATAGCCAGAAAGTGATAACTGCCAGCAATCTGTGGTGACTGGGAACTACACTCCCACTATTGGAGGGCTAGGATTTCTGCACCGTTTGTTATAGCTACCAATTAGGAATCATTTTGTTCTGAAGTGCTACTGCTGCCTTATGATATCAATAAATGTGAGGTCTCTGATCCCCCAAAATGTTAGGCACCGCATTTGCTTGACATCTAACTATGGTTTCTGTTTGCCAAAGCAACAGTTCATTGGGAATTGATTTAGTTTTTGCTAACTTGCTAAAAGTGTACACACAGCACATTTTGAGAACAGCACTCACACTCAGTGACTGAAGAGGAAAGAAGAATCCCTTTTCTATGGTTCTTCGAATAACTTTTTCGAGCGGGTAGGTTGTTCATATGGTTCTTTGAGTAACTAAAGAGTCTTAATATATCCTTTGATATGTTTCCATTAAGATCATATATGGGTTCCCCCACAGATTAAAAATAAAGGATACTCCAAATTTATTTCAAACCAATTACATTTTCAGTGTAGATCTGTCAGCTTTCAAACAGTAAGCCATCTATCTTTTGGGCGAACATATTTAACAGTATGTATGCTGCATTGCATGAAAGATTGAAGCAAGAGCTGTAACGTATAGAATACACTGTTTTGGTACAATGAGTCAAAGTGACAAAATTGTGTAGCTTTGCCCCAAAACGGTGTCCTCCAAAGTCCTGCGATGCCAAGGTGCTTTGAAACATTGACCTCTACTACACACCTTATTAAACAAAATAGATCCAGTCTATTTCAATACTTATAACTATAGCTGTGGCTTAGGTCAACAGGTAGTGATAGGATGTGATATATATTTCTGATCAGCAGATGTCAATAATGTGGACTGTGTAAAACAAATTGTAATGAAATGTTTGTGGACGCAAGCCTCAAAGTTTCAGAAAGCTTCGATGGCCCATCACTACTACACTTATCAGGGTCAACTCCAGAAATATTCAGATAGAAGGGTTAAACTTTCATGTAAGCATAACATGCAGTAACGCACAATAACACAATTGCCTGTACCAGTAATAAAAGAATGAATTGCTAAGAACACAACCATGAGTGCTGAAAGCAGTACACCATATAGGCTACCACACCACTGCAACCTCAACCACAAGTATAACATCTCATGCACTACATCACAGTGCACTTTAGTTCCTCATTTGTGAACGGCTCAGTACAGCACTGTGTCCTACAGCCAACCACTAAAGCCAGTATACCAGAATTTCTTTGTCAGCATTTCCATGAGTAAATCCTAATCAGGGAAGCATATACCCTCTTAAACCAAGAAAGCACACAAATAGGCTATATGTGTAATATCATTCATACATATCTGAGCCTGGTTTCTCTCTAGGTTTCTTCCAAAATGTCGGCCTTCTTAGGGAGTTTTTCCGAGCCACTGAAGTTCAACACCACTATTGTTTGCTCCCTGGGGATGGGTATTTTTGTGAAAGCACTTTGTGACAACTGCTGATGTGAAAAGAGCTTTATAAAATAAATGTGATTGATTTTATATCCAGGGCAAAATGCATACAAATGCCTACAAGCCTCTTGCACCAAGGTGTGCACACACTATTAAAACAACACCAAGGCTGGCACACTCAAATAGAACACAAAGATTATAAAACCCTTCATAGAATTTGTGTCTTTTCACTTGCTTTTGTTATTGTGGATGAGATATCGAAGGCTTTGCATAAATGAAGCATGGCGTACTGTACCTGTGGTACATAGTGTTTTTCAGTGTAAAGAACAAATTCTTGCATGTTACAGTTGAGGCACCAAATGTTAAAATTACTTTCAATGCAGACAGTAAGCTTGGCATGCCATGTTTTTTTGTTTTGTTAACATTTGTCTTTTCTCAGTGTGTCGATATCAATCTGTCTGTGTAAATACGAACTGATTTGCAGCTTTTTAACAGGTGACCCTGAAGCAGCGCTTTAGGCTATGACTGTCTTAGCTGCAACATCAGTCCAAACACAGCAACAGCTATCCAGCACTTGCACTATAGCACATGCAAACCATACTTACAAAAAGCTTCACAGCTTTTGTTCAGCATTCAGGATTGCAACTACCTGGTTTATAATCATAGATATAATTTACATTAGCTATTCACTCCGGATGGTAGCTGCTATAAACCTTTGCTAGCTATCATGACAATGAAAACAGAAGCACTTTGCAGAGACTAGATGGCATACTTTTTTTTTAAACAGCAGAGATGTCTCAAATCCTTTCTGTAGCTAGCAATTCAGCAACAATGTTAGGGGAGTGAGGAAATATTAGATTTTCTTTTTCATTTTAAGATACCTGAAGTTTGTCTTGACTTCAGGTAAAAGATTAGAGCAGTGAGGAATTGTGTGCCTTGCTTCTTATTTTTGTCAGGGTCATAGAACTGGAGTGTCCATACTTTTACGTCATGTTCTATTTCAGAAAGTGATAATCCGTCTTCTGACATTGCAGATAACAGGAAATAGTTTTCAAGGTATTTAGCGCTCATTAAGCCAACCACAGTAAATAACAGATGAAGGCATCGCTTAAATGTATCATTTGAAATATACCTGTTTAGAGTTATTTCGTGACCTCTACATTACAACTCTGTTTTCAAACAGATATAGCAACATTAACTAAAAAGTATCTTTCTTGTCACATAATTGCAAAACATTTTTAAGAATTGTATGACGGTTTGTTGAGCCAAATAAAAAAATTTCGGGCAACAACTAGATGTTTCTGGATAAATGGTTTTGTGAACACGGTACATGAAATTGTCTAGCCACCAATTAAATAGCCACTGTTGCTACAGTATCTCCAAGTGATTATTATTGTCAGGACATTAGGTTCAACTTAATTTGTGCATGATTTTCAGAGAAGAACACAATTGAACAGCTTCACACTGTTGCCCAGTAATATAATGAAGAAGCCCACAGCGGTGTAATGTCCATGGCAGTGAACTCAATAGGTTAAAATGTCACTACTGATTTCTCTTTACTCCTGCAGATGGTTACTGCTCCCCCGAGTGGGATGGCATTGTTTGTTGGCCTGAGGGATCTCCTGGGAAGCTGGTGTCCACTGCCTGTCCAGAGTACATCTATGACTTCAACCATAGAGGTAAGACTGGTCACGGGTGAACTGCAGTTCAACAATTATACAACAATACAATCTTGCCATATTTAACTCAAAATGTTATATAAACAGTAGGTACTGCACCATAAACACATTTACATACTCAAAGCTAAGGATGCAAATATGTTTTATGCACATTTTACACGAACATTGATATTTCTGTGAAGCTTTTTTGCTCAACAGGATGATGCCACCTATGTCTCCATGTCTATTTGAGGCAGCTGGAAGCTGGCTGGCGGGTTGAGAATTATATTTTGAACACCATTCGTTTTGATTTACAGATATTTCAGTAGCACCAGAAATACACAATCTACACATTTCATTGTTTACACGTGTCCAAACAATCAGGGTTTAGTGGAATAATGACGATGATGATGTCATATTTTAGATTGTGTTATGGTATAGCCAAAGTATGCCACAGTATAGCCAAAGTAGCTGAAAAAAATATCTTAAAAAGGTCTATCTATATCAATGACGAAAATAAGAAATAAAGGTAAATAATGGATTTAACATACAACTGTAAGGCAACTGATTGCACTTTGCATGGATTCAACAAAAAAACATAGATTCAATTTAGATTTGTTTGGGGTTGAGTGAGCATACGATTCAACATAACCATAACTTTATACCAAAAGTGATTTTTTTTTGCTGTATCTTTACAATCTTTATGCTAATTCTTTACTTTTCTAATAACACTTATCTTTGAACAGGACAGTAACCTAGTATACAGCAATATCTACAGGAATATCTATGGGAGATTTGTGAATTTTGTACATGGGTTGTAATCTGTAGGACAAGCCTATCGTCGTTGTGACATCAATGGATCGTGGGAACTGACCACCAACAAAACATGGGCCAACTACAGCGAGTGTGTGTCAGTCTACAACCCAACCATTGACAAGGTGAGTCATGTCCATCACAGCATGCATTTGGTTAAACTATTACACAATGTCAGCTATGTCAGAGACATGAGACACTAATAGCGGGCTGGGATGATGGCCATTGTGGCCAGAGTGTTATTTCAATCTATTGTTTGAGCCTTTTGCATGGGTTTTAAAATGTGTATTGACAGTTATATTTGATTGGTCTGAAACTAGGCCCTTGAGTGAACTATACATTTACACTTTGAACACACAAATGCTCTTAACCATCAGCTAAATGCAAGATATAACAAAAACCTAACTTGACAAGGTCACGTCTATACAAGGATTGGGTCACTACCTAAAGGCCAACATGAAATGGTTCTTGTGACAGACTCACATAGCCCAGGGATAAGGTTACCATTTAGATGAACAGTGTTTCCAAAAGGGGCAAAATACTTGCTTTGGTAGCTGCCTGATATTGCAAGAGTACTTCACTGTTCACTACATTGATCAGTCTGGTAGGTTATATAAGGCTACAAAAGACATGTCCCCCGAATACATTTTAGACAATTGCAAATACCCCCATTTCACCCTCCTGTGTAACTTCCAATGACTGATTAAGCCACCTGTCCTCACAGCAGCCTGCTTAGGTGTCTGACCAATGAGTCTGATGCCCTTCTTAGCAGGACGTCCGACTTCTAATCTCTCTGCCTGCTAAACTAGGAAGTATCCCTAAAAACAACTGGCTTGGAATAGATTGCCTTGAAGGCCAATGACCACAGTTGAGTTTGTCTACACCCAACCCCTCACAAGGAGCTGCTCTTCCACTGATTAAAATATTGAAAACAAATACAGTATATGGATACTTTTAAACCTATATCTTCTTTATATTCCTTTCCATTCATTCAGTAAATTCCATTCATTCAGTGCACCTCTTGATCCTTCACAATCATGTCTTCATCTCATTGATCTGATTCATAGTAGCAGAAGTAGTTCCAGTTTAAAGATGCAAATGCACTGAATCTAATGAATGAGCCTGGCACCACAATTTAGGAACGTTTAAGGTTGGCACTGGGTCCACACCCATAAACGATAACAGCAGTGTAGAAGGCTCTGGTTTCAAAAGGCCTCAGAAAAGCCCTTACACATTGTGTTCATCAAAGACACCATGGATAGCTTGCTAAAGGCGAGACCCCAATTATAAAGGCATTTATTTGATAGTTTGATCAATAGTACTGCCTGGAATGTGAGTGAATGGGAAATCTTGTTTTTGGAACTCTTCTGGTTCCATTGTGCCAGGGAAGTTTAATTAAGTGTAGCCAGAAAGAAAACAAATTCTATATGAACCCTGGTTTGCTAAAGTCTCACCTCTCAAGTATTATGTACTCTGGCTGCTTGCTCATTAATCTCCTGCTAGAAGCCTCAACATACACCGCAACCCGCCCAGGACTTTGTCAGCACAGCACATATCTTAAGCCAAATATTCTGTTTATTAGAAACCTCTGGTCACACCTCAATCTCTGGTTTGTTGCTGGGTGATAAGCATTTCGCCTGGTAGGTGTCAGACTTTTCGGGGATTAGCTTGTTGTAAGCAGAAATACATTCTGAATCTAATCAAAGGTTTGTACAGGTCGCACATCATGACATGATCTTTGACATTGGATTGGTTGCACACCATGAGATCACAATTTTTTTTATTTGTGACGCATGCGGTTTTGTTTCAGGTCAGATGTAGTAGATTTCTGTGTTAGAATTTGCAGCTTGCAACTAAGTTGCTTGTCAGGAGTAAAATGTTCCACAGTTCCTCACTACACAGTAGACTCACTCCTGCCTTGATACCTGATATGTTCCTCATAAGCAGGTCATTTTCTCTCCCAACAGAATCGACAGAGTGGACTACTCCATTTCTCTAACATTTCTTCTTCATGTCCTTGTAGTCTCAACAGGAAGTATTTCACCGTCTGTACCTTATCTACACAGTGGGCTACTCCATCTCTCTGGGGTCACTGATGGTGGCTGTGGTCATACTGGGTTATTTCCGGTGAGTGGTTAATATTGGGAATATTCAGTCAATATTCACCTTCCAAATCTCACCATGGCTCATCTACTAAATGCACAAATTAGGAATGTTTCTGATGATTCATTTATGTGATAAAACTGCAGCATTGCAATAAAATCTACATCAAGCAAATTTGCAGTTAGCAGTAGATTCAACATCTGTATTTGTCTGTACCATAAAATACCACAAGTTCCAGCATTCATACAGAACATGCATGCTGCCTCCTTCACAAAATTGTGATTATAGAATGCATCAATTATAATATATAGAAGAGCGGATTAGACACTTTTTTTAAACACCTTGGTTGATCATGGCCATGTGGTGTTCAGTACTTGGCTGTATATTACATGGAAACATGTCATTGGATGGGTGCCAGTACCCAGTGCACCCAAAGGTCACAGAGCTCACGGGAAAACAGTAGTTTTTCATTGGTCCAACTTGTACCATGCCAACTAACCATAACATTAACACATTTACCAAAATAAATAACTTTTTCCTATTATAATTTCCTTTTGACTAGTGAATAAATAATCTTTCCCTGTTTGCCTTGCCAATAACATATAGCCACCTTTACTGTATCACTACCAGTAGAAATACCTTTTTACAATCAAAATGTTTTGTCAAGCAAATTCAGGCTTTCTTAACTTTTCACTAAATCTGGTTGTCACCGTTTGTTCTACTAATGTTCAGCAACTAGCTAGAGACAACAAAAGTGAATTTGCATTTGTTTAATTTGTTTAGAGAACAATAAAAATGTCTACTTGTTACAGTTACAATATACAGTAGACTGGCAGATTGCTATCAAGCACGGTTAGTCTCCAATGCTGTAGCTGGTAGATATGCAGTTTTAACAACAGTAGTCAAATCTTAACATCATAGCTATGTATTTTACATAACGACTCCTAGCCACAGATAAATACATACTGTAGCCACTAATCCTACACTAGACGCAGTAAGTCAATTCCCACATCTCACTGTCCTAGAAATCTCAAATGATACAAACCACCTAAGGTTCTCCCAGTGTGCACTAACCCTTTAAATGTGTCAAGTAGTGAAATGAAGAGGCAGAGTACAAAATGTGTTTGTATAAGATAGAACATTTTGCATAATTTCTTTGAAGAATTAGCGATGGCTCCTTTTGAAGTTGTTGCTTTGTATTGTGATACGTGCCTCATCCTGCTGACATTTAGGTATAATTTGTTTCTTTCATATTTATTGAAAGAAACAAAAAAGAGCATAAAAAATACATAGAAAAGCTGGGGTTCAGCATTTATTTATTCTTCTTATGCAGTGTTTACATGAAGAGATAATGGTGCAATATAATGGTGTCCAGCTTCAGCCTAATTTAAATATTGTCATCACTGAGCTAAAACCATCAAGATCTGGTGAACAAGCAATCAATTGGTAAATCAGTCTTGACCGTCACTTTCATGTGTAGTGAATTTGCTTGTAGATATTATATATATATATATATATATATATATATATATATATATATATATATATAATGTATCTTGTTTCTTTTTCACAAAGGGTTACTTATACTAATACTAATGTTTCGCAGCGTAAACACTCAGCCTCACACACAAGATCCAATTATTTCAACATCTTACACTGAATAGTTTCATTAATCTTTTGGCTGATTAATGCAGGGAAACCTCACCATTATTTGCTCATTTTTGTTTTGCGGAGGGGGGATATCAAATCCAGGAGTTGGTATGAAGTCGTGTTTACAAATGTTCTGCTCAACGTGACTTAGAGCCTAACCAAGGCTATTCAGAAGGCAGTTACCATTTTTCTAAGAGAGAGACCCTAAACTGGCACCAGGAAATCTATGGGCTAAATTATTTTAATAAGGCTTCTCTGGGGTCCCTAAGGTCTGGGCTGACGTCCCAGCAGCGTGTTCAGGAGCACTCCAGCCACATCACCCCCTTCCTGTCAACACGTCAGGCTTTTAAAACCCTCAGACATGACAGAGGCAGGTTCATAAATGTTTTCTGGGGAGAGATGGTGGGGTACATATTGAACATTAGCAGAAGTGTTCCTCCTCTTCCACCTTGTGCACTTGGGGACTTTCCACATCTTCCAAAATCAATATTCCCCAAAGAAGAGCTTGTCCAATCGCCAGTTTACTAATGGGATTGACTTTAGTGGTTAGACACACTATAGTTAATCAAATAATGAGGGCATAATGATTCACTCGTTTTTAGCAGTTACTTGTCATGTATACTCACTGCTTCCCAGAGTATTTCACTGTAGGGTTACACTGATAAGGGTTTTTAGAATAGTATCAGATGAATTGGTTTCATTTTAAGTAATATATTTATATATCACTGGATATCTGAGATTTGCTTGAATTTTCATTAAAAGCAAATGTTAGAATATAGATAACTGATTCCTGTTAATATATAATCTGTTTATCAGTTGCATCTGAATCAAATGTTGATATGACAGAAACGTATGCCTGTCTGGGAGAAAATTCACGCGATTCTGGATCTGTTCAACACATGCTTGCAATTTTGTTTTTACAGCTCACTTTGAGCCTTGCAATTCAATATTTGTGCTTTTCAAGACCCTAAATCTCAAGAATGTTTTATAGTCAGCACGGAATTCAGCTGGCTCTAATAAGGATGAGTATTGTTCTGAAGAGTGTAAAACCACACACACACACACACAGTAACCTGCTGGTACATACGTGCAGACTGTTAAAAACCCCATCCCTTTTCACACATTCCACTCTGTAAGGTTTAATATGGATTATAATGGCTTTGTAGCAACAGATACTTGGACGTTTTTTCAATTATTATTTGTATGAGTGCTGTAAGCATATTTTACTTAATATTAGCCCAACATGACTATTGCATGTCTGTCTCTCCTCTTCACTTGTTAAGGCGGTTGCATTGCACCAGGAACTACATCCATATGCACCTGTTTGTTTCCTTCATGCTCCGAGGCATCAGCATCTTTGTAAAGGATGTGGTGCTGTACTCCGGCTCCGCCCTGGAGGACATGGAAAAAGTCAGTGTGGAAGATCTTAAATCCATCACAGAGGCTCCTCCAGCTAACAAAACACAGTTTGTAAGTACTTCTCCGTGCACCCAGACTATAGGAAATGTGTTGCACAAGACTTAAGATAATCAAGTCAAATTGTACTTCTGAATTATTTATGCACATAGAACATATTATTATAAATACTGTTTCCATAGTAATTATAGTAAAACATCCGTTCCAGATTATCTGAATGATTCTCAAGCATCCATTTTCATTGTATTTTTTTCCCATTACTGTCACTGTTACATTACTTGCACAGCATTGATTTACCTAATTAATCCAGAATTATAACACTGGTTAAATGTTAGAAAGGAGAAAAAGATTGGATTGCATGTATTATCAGTATTGAGATTGAGAACATTAGGCTAAAAGATGTAGCTACTATCAGGTACTGTACTCTGATATAAAAAGTAGGACAGGCTGACTTAGTGGTTGGCTTCTCGGTGCATACACTGACTAAACCATTAGGGATTTGCTGTTGTTTATGTTTTAGCATCAGCTCCAGGTTTGACCAACACAGTATTAACCAACGAAAATATTTTCACGTAATTTCCCAAGTTGTACTGAGCCAATTCATACAATTAGCTTACAATATAAATAAGGTGTATCATTTAACATTTTGTGGGATTGTAAATTTCCAGAGGGTATTGAAAAGAAATAACAGAATAATATTTGAAAATTTGATTAAATTGGCCTTTAGTGCTATTTCCTATACAAACATGTTTTAAAAAGCATTTGTTAAATGTCTATACAAAAGACTGTACGTGAATTACAGATGCAGAGGCCTGACTTAATTCTTGACATAATTGACAACTTGCAACAAGAACACCATTAATGAAAGGTATTGAGCAAGTATGTACGCTGTAAAAACGTATTTGCCTCTTGTATGATATTCTGCGTTGTTGCACATTTAACAAATAATTATCTAGATAACAGTGGTTGACGCATATCAGTCTGGAAAGGGTTAGAAAGCTACATAAAATCCCAAACCATTTTTGACAGACCCACAATCAGAAGGTTTGGAACAGTATTGAATCTTCCCATTAGTGACCATCCTGCCTAACTTTATCCAAGGGCAAGATGTAAATCATCCAGGAAGACACAACTTAAGCCTTGAAACAACAGCCAGGGATATGCTGGCCTCTCGCCTCAGTAACTGTCAGTTTTCCTGATTCCATGGATAGATTAGTCAAAAGTTGAACAGTGTGGGCAACATACAGTAGGCCCTATTATATCTTACAAAAAAACATTAGGAAAATCATACTAAGGGCCAAGCATGGATATGGCAGTGTCATGGTTTGTGGATGCTTTCCTACATCAGGACCTGGACAACTTGCTCTCAGGAACCTTGAATTGTGCTTTGTATTAGAGAATTCTCCATGTTGAATGTCTGGCCATCAATCTCTGGGAACTCTTTAAGAACAGCAATATAATGGTCTGTAATACACAAGCAAGTCTACATATGAATGGTTGAAGAACAATATATTGTACATATTTAACTTTGACTATGACCTACTTGGAATCCTGACCTAAACCCTTTGAAATGTTGTGGCAGGACATGTTTGAAATATAACAGAGTTAAATCTGTTCTGCATGGAGGAGTGGGCCAAATTTCCTCCATGGTGCTTTGAGAGACCTATCAACAACAATCAGAAGCATTGGTTGGGACAGTTTAGTTTAGTGTAACCTGTTTAAGGCAGTAATTACTTATTCACACCTTTCATTGGGTGTTGCATTACTACCTTTAAAAAATTAATGAAATAAGTATCAATATTTTATGTTGTTTGTTCTCACCTGCAATCTTTTATTTAGAATATATTTTTGGTTAATGGTCTGATGACATTTAATACCAAAAACAAGCAAAAATTAAAAACATATGACATGGGGCAATTGGACTGTATGCATTCTGTGCAGGATTCATTTTGCAGAAAATTATGCATCTGCAAAGTATATTAAATGTGGGAAATGAATTGATTCTCCACAAACACTCAGTGCCTACTGTACATAAGATCGTCCATCATCAATTAGAAAAATCCTTTCACCGCATTTGACTTAACTTTTATTGAGATTACAGTAATAACTAATGTCCTCAAAACCTTTAACTGTCTTCAAACGGAGAATCGGATGAATGAACTTGCTTGATGGACCATGTTATCATAGTAATATTATGCTTAAATCCATTTAATTTAATATGAATTATTTGGAATGCCACAAACCCCCCTTTCTGTATTTTGTATTTCCTTTAGATTGGTTGCAAGGTGGCAGTAACCTTGTTCTTGTATTTACTGGCCACCAACTACTACTGGATTCTGGTAGAGGGTCTGTACCTCCATAGCTTGATCTTCATGACCTTCTTCTCAGACAGGAAGTACCTCTGGGGATTCACTTTGATTGGATGGGGTGAGTGATTTCATAGATCACGGACTTTACTACTACAGATGCATTGCGACTAATAAAATCGACAAGCAAAAAAATTCCCTTTAAACACTAGAAAGGCCAAACAATAATAAATAATATTTTGAGGGGGGCATGTCATTTTTGTTATCCCCAGAAGCTGCTTCTTTCAGCTTTTTGGTCTTGCTTCCATAATTTTGCCATTTCAGGCACATCTATTCATCAATAATTTTCAATTGCCATTCCTAATATGTTGTGTACATTTTGTCAGACAGCTGATTTATCAACAGTATTATCAACTATTCACTGGCTTCACATGTCGTGTACAAACTCTTATATATGGAACTCAAGTATTGTTCCGAGAACTAGGCTGTACTGCTCCTGCATTGTACACACTGTGCGTATCGATGATGTAAGCACAGCGCATACAATGTGGATGCTGTGTTGCCCAACTGCATCACCATAATAACAGTATACAAGGGTCATTTTGACGTGAATTCACTATAATTATCGGAGAAAAATTACATATTGTATTGAATCATTGTTCGTGTGATTGTATTTTATTACATTCTCAGGGGTAGCAACTCTTTCTGTTGTTTTGAGAACTTTGCTGATGTTTGCTATTGTTGTTGTTCATGTGCAGGGGTCCCAGCTATGTTTGTGACTGCGTGGGCAATTGTGAGAGCTACTTTGGCAGACACAGAGTACGTTTTTTACTAACATTCAGACTCAACATTGTTGATGCTTGCTCTGAAAACTTTGTATGAGCACAAATTGCACAAAGAATCCTCTTAGAATCATACTGTTAAAAGAGTGTTTGTCCAAAAGTATATGAAACTTTATTGGAGAATATACATAATAGCACCTAAGGTTGATTCTGGCAGTTTTCAGAAAAAGAAATGTTTTTGTGCAGGCAGTTTTTTATATACAAAAGCCATTGTGTAAATGGTCTGTAAGGGTTGCCTCCTTCGCCATCTGTTGATGTTACAGTATATTAAACAGAAACACATTAGTTACTGAAATCTTTTGGTTACACAATCATACGTATTTCAATATATTTTTCATAAATACCCTGTTTATCATTTTCAGGTGTTGGGACCTAAGCGCAGGCAATCTGAAGTGGATCTATCAAGTGCCAATTCTAACAGCAATATTGGTAAGTAAACATGTCAGTTGAAAACGTTAATTGGCATAAAGACATTTAATATTTTCAATTGACACGTTTACCTACCAAAATTACTGACCACAATAAATAATCTGTTGTGATGAGAGATACAATGGTCATTTTCTATGTTTGTCTTTGGTCTGGTACATTGTGTCTTTGTTTCCAAAGGTGAATTTTATGCTGTTCCTGAATATAATCCGAGTTCTGGCCACTAAACTTCGAGAAACAAATGCTGGCAGATGTGACACAAGACAGCAATACAGGTAAGATCCATACTCTACTTTTTTACAGCGGTCATAAACATGTTTTGTTTTACACATTGTCTTCCGGGTCAGTCTTAATCTGACCTATACAGTGGTCTGCAAAAGTTTGGGCTACCTTGTTAATGTCCATGATTTTCCTTCATAAATCGTTGGTTCTTAGGATAAAAAAAATCAGTTAAATATATCATATAGGAGACAAACACAGTGATATTTGAGAAGTGAAACGAAGTTTATACCATTTACAGGAAGTGTGCAATGATTGTTCGAACAAAATTAGGCATGTGCATAAATTTGGGCACTACAATCAAAAAA
>JACXGJ010001573.1:20131-80664 GCA_016801105.1 Esox niger | reverse complement strand
ATATATATATATATATATATATATATATATATATATATATATATATATATATATATATATATATATATATACATATACACACACACATACAATAAATACATACAATAAATATGGAAAATATATATGGAAGTGCATGATTATTCCAAAACAACCTGCATGCATACATATGTTTTTAAGTGCAACACATTAAGAGGATGTAACTGCCATTTGACCACTTATTATCTTACCTGATGCAGGCTTGTCATATTCAAAGATGCCCCAGTGTTTTGTCATTAGCAACCTTCAAACATAATTAAAAGAAATACAAATTAAAGTTTTCGAATGGTTCTTCGTTTCTAAACAATATTTATTCGGAGCTCCTCTGCCCTAGTTCAGCTTCAGAGCTGTGGCACCATAGCGCATCATGATCCTCGCTTTTGTTATGGAAACGCGTAGATCAGTCCAATAGGCGGCATTCCTTTCACTGCGCACTCAAGAATCACAACCTCAAGATACTGAGGTTATAAATAACTTTTTTTTTGCCTGGTGAATGAAACGTGCATTTTCTTGACGTCAGAGTCGACAAAAATAAAGATTGCGTCTGGTAAGAACCTCTGTCACATTTTTCATGTCTGCAGTACACAAACAAAGCTGTTCTACCTTCCAATAAAACAGAGGTTTCAAGTATTTTGACAACCATTTTTGTAAACAAATTTTCCCCTATATCCCACTGCAACAAGGTATGGAGAATCAACATTCAGTTTACATGAAGCAATCAAAAACATACCTAATTTACTTTGCATTTTAAATTCTTTAAAGAACATGCAATTTCTATCTTTAGATAGAAAGAATCGAAGTTAAATGCTCATGGTTTCAGTAGCCTAACATCAGAATTTTCAAATGTCCAAGACATCAACATATATTGCAATATTTAGCCCTTCTGAAGTCAAGAAGACATATCAAGATCATGTTGATAAATAAACATATTGTTTTTCATTATGCTTGTCAAAATCATAATGGTTAAATCATCTTAAAAATAAGACATATTTGCAGCACAATTAAAGAGGCCAAAACTTGTTCCAGCCATCACAGCCATACGCCTAATAGGGACATTTCTATTTTTAGGTTGCTATGAGACAGCAGAGAAGCAGTTCCTGATGCGAAGGATGGAGTTCTCAGCTTTGAAAGAAACAGGTAATCAGAAAAATAACATTGCACTAAACAGGAGGGTTCTTGTGTAATTTAACTAAATATATTCGTAACTTTACCATTGTAACAAAAATCCCGAAACCCTTTTGATCTTTAGTCCTCATGAACGCAACCCTCCTCAGGAGAAACAGACTAATTGCTTTAATACTCCCAAACACTATGATGTCTCAGGATTTTAACAGTTAAGGGTGCCAGTGATTTCCTTCCTAGTGATTGCTTGACAGACTATTGCAAATATTATTGAAGGAATATCGTAGTGCTGTTTCTGAACAGCAGGTAGTTATCTACTTCCATGTTTGTGTTTATCCCAGGAATAAACAAAGTCTTTATATCTGTCTTTTCTGTTCAGGGACATACTACATTGTTCTTGCTATTGAAACCAAAAAGGTAATCAAATGGAAGAGCACTGCATAGAATGTATATGTCCGAAAAAAAAAACAATTGGTAAAATGTAATGGAGTTCTGCCCTTGTGATGAGTGTTGTCAAGCAACAAGGAATGAGCTTTGTTAGTGGGTGTAAGCAGGGCGCTGTAAGGAATGCTTTCTGTTCGTCCACATTTCAATTGGTATTATCTATATGGTGTTATCTCAGGTTTTATAAGCAGGTGATCTTGGATATGTTATTTCAATATATAATAATATTATACATTTTGGGGGTACATTTATAATTATCAGATGGATTACTACAACAAATACAGCAATTTATAACAAAAAGAGCGTAGCATATGGGTGGATTTTAGAAAAGCATGTTCATTGCAGTCTAACCCACAAAACACAATACATAGTGTGTGTATATTCCGTGCCTTGCAAAAGTATTTCAACCCCTGACCAATTCTCATATATTAACGAATAATACATTGTAAGCCGACATTTTGTTACGTTTGATATTTTATTTTAACAAAAACAGTTATTGTATGGTGATTTATGCTGCATTTTACATTCTCCCAATGGGACTTAAGATCAGGACCTTTACAATCTTCCTCTCATGATCCAGTTTTTTAGCATAGAGAAAGAGGTCCTCTGCCAGTATTTCCCATTATTTCGCATCAACCCTTCTTCTGACAATTGTAACGAAATGCCCTAAAGTATCCCCAGAACATGATGCTGCAACCACCTTATTCCACTCTCTGGCAGGCAGTGACTAGTAGTCCTCACGTAGGGCTTTATCTATCTCTCATTTGACCACAAAACCTTTTCCTCTATCACACATGGGTCACTTTAATGCTCTAAGATGGTACTTGTTGAGTAATGGTCACCGTCTAATACAGGCCATTTCATGAAGAGTACTCAATATGATTGATTGGTCATTACTTTTGATCTAGCTTTTGTAGAATGTGGTTGATTATAATTTTAATTCAGATTAACAGCCTGACCTCAACTGTGATGTTTAACTCCTGAAAATGTGACAGCAACTTCAAATGTTTACAGGAGAAAGCAAGTGCTATGGTTTGTGTCCTCATTGCGGCAATTATTTCCACCTGTGTAAACTCAGGACCCACACAGGCACATGGGTGGAATAATTAGGCAAGCAACATTTTTCAGCATAAAACATAAAATGTCCCCATACAATATTTTTTTGTGTCATTGTTTTAAATAACATATCAAACAGTTGAAAAGTCAGTCTACCATATTTACGTAATTCAGCAATATGAGAATACTTTTGCTGTAAAAGTATTGCTGGCATGTTGGAAAACGTGTTCAAAGTTTTTGAAAAATTGGGACAAAATTATAAATACAATTCCAACCCCCAATTTGCATAATTTCTGTTCTGTAGAATGACGCATGTACCTACAGTTTGAATGGTAATAATGGAGATGCTTAAATAAGACAATCTGTTGTGGTGTAGGGCAAGTCTGATGCCACTGCAGGAAGGCGTCAGCAGACTGCATACATGTATGATCTTTGCCCCATTGCTGCTGTCATCGGCAGCTTAAAGCAGAAATAAATAATTAAAGCAGAGAGCATAAGCGCTGTTACCCATGGGAGCAGTTTCCATTTTCAGATATCTTACATCGCACCTGCTCCCCTGCCTCCTTCTAAATATAACCTTTTTCTCTCCCATCTCTGGTACTGTGCAATTCTTCTTGATGGGCTAGTGTACAGTGAAGGGGGTTATTTCTGGATCACACCTATGAAAAGTTCAACCTGGATATAAATAGAAGATCTTTCGAAACATAGACATTTTAGAGTTTATTTTGTGTTTTATTAGCAAGCCCACAATATGCAGTATGAATTCCCAAGATACCGTACATAGATGATCTGTCAAGATGGCACCTCAAATGCTAAGAAACTGTGAGGCATATCCAGAAGGAATAATGTACCTTATATGTCTGTACTTGTTTAACATGGTATTTTTCATAATAAACTGAGACCAACATAAGTGAATTCTGTATAGATGCCATGCCAGATGACATTGATCCAGATGACATCTTTTGCAATAAAAGTACTTATTGTAGCGAGTCATAAGCAGGGAAAGGTTTACAGAAGAGTTTAAGGAGACGAACAGCAATTATGCTGCTCATTATGAATTTGGTGTGATATTATAACTTCACTGATGCATATGCTAAGACTTTCTTTAGTCCTCACTAGAGTATTCTAAATGGAATATCCCATAACAAGTTGAGATAAACCATGTTTTATGTGTTTTGTAAAGATGGACGTTGTGGTGGCTCTGAGCCTATTGTCTTTTTAAAAAGTGAGTCTGACATTCTCGTGGCATTTGGTGTCTCAGCGATTGTATCAACTGAATGTGTGGGCTGTGACAGCAGTGAACTGGCACGAACCCGTCTGCAGCTTGGTCTTGGCTCTGGATATTCTTCACTCTTTCTGGTTGGGAAACATTTCCTGTACGTTTTGCAAATATGTTATCCTCTGCTTATACTATTGAGCAAGAAGATAATAATTTAGGGATTTCAGCATCCATTTATTTGTATTATTTCCCTTGAAGCACAATCCATTTACAGTCCCCCTACATATTGTCCTTTGATATTGAGATGTGCTGTGCTGACATGCTGGATGCCTTGAAATGGTTTCCATATTTCTTCACATTTGATGATGTCCTCTTAGATCTCAATGTAGACCAACATCCCAGTGGGTCAGTGAAATTTGTGATTCACTTACTTTAAGTAAAAACTGTGCACCCATATTTCATTTTACCAATATCTAATTTGAGTGCCCTTTAAACCATATCGATCATGAATTTAATGTTTTTTTCTTTGTATGCATAAAGTTTATATGCATAAAGACTAAGCATGGTGAAATGTCCCAATGTGCACCTTTGGGAATTCTAGGAAGAAATTAACCTATTTATCCTGCTCTTTCTCAACAATATCTTAAAGTTTTCACCACCAGGGACTTTGATGCTTAGAAGAGACCAATGCAAATCGAACTCTTCTGTTCCTCACTCAAAACATTATCTTTCAACTTTTTTGGAAAGGAAAGCAAAAGGTGCAGTGTTAACTTCATTCTTCCAGAGCTGTATGTCCAGAGCCGCAGCCATTCAATAAAGGCAAAAGCATACTTTTAATTCTTACAAATGGCTTTACGGCTCTTGTAAGGTAAAGTCTTCAACCCTTAATAGGCATGTAATACAGTATTTATTTAATTCATCTTTGAGATTACATTGAACCTGTGGTTTTTAGAACATCACAATTGAGTAAAACCAACAAATGAACAGGAAAAAAGTTCAGTTTGACAGTGTTTTCACTTTGCGTGAAATTCAGTTCAGTGATGTCCTGTGTTCTGGATTTTGTGAACAGCACACCAAGATACTCTTACCTGAGCTAACCCCCTGTGGGAGGCACAGGTGTAATGCATTGTATCGAATGCAATGTATGATGAAAATGAATAGCTGCAGGTAACATCACCCAAAAACAGTGACCAAAAAGTGAACAGAAGATCCAGTTTTGAAACCTTGCCTCTAGTTTCTGAGAAGCGGCTCTTTTAAGTTATTAGCAGCATTGTACAGTTTACAGTGGTTATTATTACATTACTGATGTTTGGAAGCATTTATTCTTCTTTTAAGATTGTGTTTAGGCACGTTTTGGCTGTTATTATGTTGTGTTTTGTGTGGACCCCAAAACTCAAATAAAAACTAAAAATCCACCTTATCGGTGGTTTGACCCACCTTCCCTGTTCATGTCTAACTGTATTTGTGTAAGAGAATTATTCAAGAGCATAATACAGGCAACAATTTTGCTTGCTGATTATTGTGTGTGGCGGCCGTATCCTAGGAGATTGGTGAATATCTAATAAGGAGTTTGTTACTCATTTTGTTGAGTGGGTGCTTTGATGTCCTCTGTGTTGAATGTTCAGCCTCTCCTTATTATCCTTCCTAACGAAGCAGCAACCCTGTATGTTTAGCATTGGCTGCTTATTATTAACAGCAAAGTCTATATATCAGTAGGAAATGTCTAGCCTTTAATCTGGTGTCCAAGTCTCGAGTGTGATGGGACTCTCTTGTCATTGTTAGGATTGGTATTGTTGGTATTACTTGCTTTTATCTTTTGTTACATGTACATTTATATTGTTTTAAAACCTTATTCCCAGGCTACTGTGCACAGCACATTTGAGCCTGGACGAACAATCATGTAAAGTTAGCCTTTTGTCATTGATCTTATCATTTTACGGGACCTCATTGAGTAAAGCATTTGTCCTAATCTGATTTGAGCTAACGTACTGCCAGGTGTAGCATCCAACGGAATAGTATTCATGATGTTTGATCATGTAGCCTGAGCCAACCCCATGATAATACAGAAAAAGAAACAGAAAATACTGGGCGGTCGCAAAGTATCTCATATCTGTGATCGTGTTGCAGGTCTGCCAAATGGAATTGTTGGCAAACATGAACATACAGTAACTACAGAGGTTTCCCTATTGTGGGGAAAACATTGTGATGGGGAGGATTTCATCATTTGCCTGTCCTGAGTCGGTGATACTCTATAATATCATAGCTACAACTGTGGTGGGTTATCAAGGGCTGAGCAGCCTGAGGCGTCCAGGAGGTGGGTCATCCCATATATCTTTCAGCCAGGTCGGCCAGTCCTAGTTAGCTTTTTTTAGCACCAGGAATGTTTGCAAATACAATGCGTGTCTTCAGGAATGACAGGTGTGTCGCCTGTCTCCTCTGAGGCACAAGATACATCCTGAACACCTCTCTTCTGGCCATTAAGAATAGTGATGTCCGGGTACCGCTTACAGTTCACTGTTCATCTCTTAACCTTTGCAGCCATGATCATAACCCCAGAGGTTTGTGAAGCATTCTACCTGCATCTCATGCATCCTTATTTTGCTGTGTGTTTAAGATTAGACCAGTGGTTGTGTATCTCTTGGTGTCAGATTCCAAGATTCTCTGCTACAGCACACTATTGACTGCAGGAGTAATTACTTAACAAATAGATGTTTTCGAACAGCCAGTCATGCCCCTGTCCACACTAGTAAATCACAGGTCTCCAACCTGTGTGCACTCTGTGGACAGAAGGGGTGTTGAATCTCTAAGTTCTTTAGTTCACATTAACACATGATATAGCTTTGCTCTATGAAGAGCAACAGAGATAACAATATAGATACTCCTTAGTTATTTTATTAGATTTTGCACAGGCGAGTTTGGGTAAATTAAAGTATGTATGCATCATATACAAATCATTTACCCCCTATATTGAGTAACCAATAGAACAAACACAACATAAGAAATGTTAAAACTGAGAAGGTGTACTGTTTTTGGAAAAATGCATGCCCATTTAGAATTGGATGCTTGCAACACATTTCAAAATTTGGAACAGAGGTATGTTTACCACTGTGTTGCATCACCTCTTCTTTTAACAATACTCTGTAAGCGTTTGGGAACTGAGGAGACCAACTGCTGTAGTTTTGAAAGTGACATTTTTTCCAATTCTTGCTTGATATAGGATTTTATCTTCTCAACTGTTTGGGCTCTCCCGTCATATTTTTCATTTCATAATTGACCAAATGTTTTCAATGGGTGACAGGTCCGGACTGCAGACAGGCCAGTTTAGCACAGAGCCAGGCTGTTTTAATATGTGCGCATGTGGTGTCGCATTGTCTTGTAGAAGCAAGGCCTTCCCTGAATAAGTCTTAGTCTGGATGGCAACATATGTTGCTCCAAAACCTGAAAATATTGTTCAGCATTAATGGTGCATTCACAGATGTGCAAGTCACCCATGCCATGTGCACTTATGCACCCCCATACCATCACGGATGTTGTATGAATGATTAGAATATATGTTTTTGTTGCAGTTGTTTTACTTCAGTGTCGAGGTGTTTTCTTTCCAAAGTACCCATTGGTACAGTAGCTAACGTTTGCGATGTCTCAATTGGAAACTTATGGTCAAATGCGGTAAGCAGTTAGCCAATTTAATTACTTTTATAAAATATTCATTTTGACTTAAAGCTGCTTTATTTTTTACTTGTTAAAACAATATTGTGTTCATGTAAAAGTTTTATATTTAATTAGATATGTTAATAGACAGAGAACCAGCACCCTGAGAACCAGCACCCTCACAATGAACTGTTTAAATTATATTATATATACAGTGGATATAAAAAGTCTACACACCCCTGTTAAAATGATTTTTTTTGTGATTTAAAAGAATGAAACAAAGATAAATCATGTCAGATGTTTTTCCACTTATAATGTGATCAATATTGTGGACACTTCAATTGAAAAACAGACATTTTCAAGGGAAAATAATAAAAAATAAAAACCTTACAATAACGAAAAGCTCTGACATGGTTTATCAATTCATTTTTACATCGCAAAAATCTGGCATTTTAACAGGGGTGTGTAGACTTTTTATATCCAATGTATATAATTATGTATTGTGCCTGTTTTTTTTCATAATTCTTTAGATTTGTTATTTAAGATTTTTATTAGAAGGAACCCATTCAAAAGCATTGATAATGAAGTAACATTGAAAGCTATGCTGTAACCAAGCACAAATACTATAGCTAAAATGTAGATTGGATTGCATGTATTATGGTGGTGTTGATTTACTCTCTGGTGAATGGAGATATTATTTTCCAAAATTACACAATTGATGCTGATAGACATTTTGGCCTCAATAAAATTCATGTAGATTTTTCAGATACAATATTCATTTCGTTTTTTAATGCTTTTGCCAGTAATCTGAAGGTGAAACATACAGATGTCTTTTACTAACATGAAGCTAAAAAATCATAATACCCAGAGTGCACCACATAGTTTTGAATCTAATCTAATCTTAACATTGTTTTACATTCCTTGGTTTGATCAGAGCATTTGAGGAGCTGTCTGTCTGAAGTATTATAAAGTGTTTGTGTGTGTGCGTGTTTGTGTGTTTGCGGGCATGCGTTTGTTTTTCTGAAACTCATTTAGAGAGCTTCTCTCCGCCTGTGGTTCACACCCCTGGGACCGTGACGTCTTCACAACACCATGAGACACTTACCGAAATACACCTCCTCTGCAGAGAGAGAGAGAGGTGGGAAATTAGAGTATTTTTTGTTGTTGTTGTGGTGACGTCAAATCGATCACTCATGTCTGTCCTCCTGGATGCCAGGGCTTGTCTGCAGGATAGGACAAGACAAGACCAGGCACATTGTCTCTGCAGAGTGAACCCTCTGGAGGTTTCAGAGCTCATAAGAGACAAAGCCAGCAGTACCTGACTCTCATACAGTACAGGAGTGCTAATTGTTACAAGCTAAACCCCATTTCATGTCAAACCAGTGGTTATGTTCCACTGTACATGTTCACCCATGAGTGTAAGGCGCTTTTGAAAAATAGCATAGATATTGTATGATAAGTGCAAAATGATTTTCTTGGATGGTATTACACATGCTCCATCTTTAATAGGTACAGAAGTTGTTCAATCAGCGAAAAGTCTCATCAGACAATCAAGGACCGTTGAATGAGCTTTTTTTGGTGCGAGATGATTGTTCATTGGGATACAAAGATATTAGAATGTGAGAGTGGAGTGGATGAAAGCAACGTAGTGCAGCTGTGTCTAATCAGCTGTGTTAGGGGGTGGGCAGTGCTGCCAGGTACCAGAGGAGAATGACAAGTCAGTAATTATTGCTCTGTGCTGTAAGACAGAGGCTGTGTGGTCACACAATGAAAGACATCACACTGCGTGCAACTCTGCCAGGAGGCTCCCCCTCTCTCGTATACGATCGAAGGGATGTTCATGCCAAATGAGGTGACTATGACAATAGAAAAAATATCTGGAGTAATAGTATGAAATGACACATCAGTCAGCCCCCTCACTCCTCAAATTGAAAAAGCACTCTTCGTTGAAAAATTAGATTAGATTAAGTACTGGGATATGGGGATTCTGAAACAAAATTATGGCTGTTAACAATAATGCCAGTTTGCTCACATTTTTTATCTGTGGGATTGGAGAAAATGTATTGACTGTGCTATTTGTGTCCTGCTACTCTACCCAGCAGGCATAGACTGGCATGGTACCAGAGACACCAGCAGGGGGCAGTGTGAGAGACTGTTCACTGCTTGAATTTAAACAGTCTTGGTTTTAATCCATATAAATGTAATTGTGAAACACCTTATCACAAGCCACCACAAAGGTCATTTCATTGCTGGCTTGTTTGAACAGAGACCGGCATACTAAGGGGGGCCAATTCCAACCTGAGTGAAATCTGATATTTACTTAATTCCTTCATTTCCAGCACATTCATACCCAAGGAAACAATGCATACGGTAAAGTGACCATGTATTCTATTTTTCATCTATGAACACGATTTATTCACATTCATATCTCTTTTTTACTGTCATATATTTAGTGGGCTTTCTTAATTAATTTGGAAATCTTCACAGTTAACATCACAATGATCTATCCCAGGGCTGCCCAACCCTTTTCCTGGAGATCTACTGTCCTATAGGTTTTCTCTTGAACCCCATTTGTGACTAACCTGATTTAGCTTTTTATCCGTCTAATTATAAGAATCAGGTGTGCAAAATTGCAATTTGAGCGAAAACCTACAGGACAGATCTCCAGGAACAAGGTTGGGCAGCCCTTATAAAATGAGGGAGAAAAGTATTTGATCCCCTGCTGATTTTGTACGTTTGCCCACTGACAAATCAAGTTTAAGACTATAATTTTAATGGTAGGTTTATTTGAACAGTGAGAGACAGAGTAACTACAAAAAAATCCAGAAAAACGCATATCAAAAATGTTATAAAATACCTCATCTAGCTTGGGATCAAATACGTTTTCCCTCACCGTACCCATATCAATCCCTGAATATACCGGTATGTACTTACCTACGGTTATTTTCAAATACATTTCACCTGAATCTGGATTTTTAAATATAATTTCTCAACCAGGAGACATATGTGATCAATTTCTTTTACAATGCGCAGCCAACACTGCCTCAATTAGAGCAAATCTATATTCTCTCTCACACACACATGGGTAAAGTGTGGCAGTTTTACAAAGACATGCACATACACACAGAGAAACGGGACAACATTGTTATCGGGTTTTGATAGATAACCTACCCTAGTTATCTCTACACAGAGAACAGTGCAATAGTGTATAAACTTTCTGCAATACTGAGGTAAAATATTTCAAATTGCTGTTTTCTTTTTGAGAAAGTATGTTTATTAGAATACAATGGTACAGTTTTTGTTTTATTTTTCATCGTTCACAAGAATGGAGCCATCTAGTATTGAAGTCTGCACATATAGGCTAGGCTGTATAATAAGCCTGGCCTGAAAATGTGGAGGCACTTGGAATACAAAATTATTTAATTTGATTGACAAAATTCTTGATTAAAGGACTAAACGCAAATATTAATTGGCATGGTATATTATTTCTTGAGTTAATAGTATTGGTCACTCTTGCTGTATAATGATTGATAGGCTAATGTTATATGCTGTTGAGTGACACTGATTACGCAATTATACGATGACCCATTGAATCTGTGTCTTTTGGGTATAAGGGACCAACAAGTGAATATAGAATCAAAGGACTTATCTTAAAGTAACTAAGTAACTTAATGCCTTACTTTCAACACCAAGTCACTAAGTTAGGCCCATATTCATTATTTAACTGTAACTTGAATATATTTTGGTAAACAGCCAAAATAACAAAACTTTGTTATGTTTTCATGTCCTGTTATCAGTGTCTGTTCCCAAGTTCTGTTATGTTTTAGTTCTTTTATTAAAGCCCTTAGTTCTCCCTGTGCCTGTGACCTGCTTACAACTTTTCAATGGACATTAATAGGGATATGGACTTAAACAGGGGTATTAAAATGAAACAGGCACATGGATCTTGTGTCATATAGATGTTGTGTCACGGCTGCACCTTGTCTTACATCAGTGTGACACCGTCAGCCATTTAGGGCCAGGAGAAACAGGGACACAGGCATTGCAGTCATACAGAGGGAACAGCTACAGAGACCAGAGGACATTGAATGCAACACTGCTCCTGAATGGGCACATCTGCATCTACTTCGGCCTCATCAGAGATTGGCTGGAAGAGATTGCCAGTGATTGCCACCCAGTGATCCTTTGACATTATACATATATGTCACAACCAAAGACCAGAATTACATACCAGGTAATAGATAAGCAAACATGTCTCCAAAATACATTAGTTAAGAAATTGCCACGACATGTCCCACAATATAGGAGATAATAGTTGGGGGGACAATGTGTTACCTGACATCAGCACCTGTTGGTTTCTCTGCCCTAGAGATACTGAAGAAGTGTGTTGAAGCCCCAGACTCAAACATTTACAGCCAGTAGGGCAACTTAGGCTTTCTAAAACCTTTGAGGTCAATGTGCATTAGAGTTGTCTGCTGGCCAGAAAGAAACATATTATATTTATTGTTTATGCAAATACCTTTTGATTTGGCACAATGGGTAGGTCTTGTTGATAATATTTAGTTAGAATTCAGGGTTTGCAACATCTTTCTTGCCTTCTTAGTTAATGATTTGCAATAAGTTCTGTTTAGGAAGCTATAGACGAGTCTTAGGATATACTTAAAATAAACTGTTTGAACACCAATGAAAGGTTTGGTTTCAACAAAAAAATAAACATTTCGAAACTTTAACAGGATTCAGTGGTATGTCTTTGCCCGTTACTTCTTTAAAGTCCATGACACTACTTGCTGAGCCATTGCCGAAGCAGCCTATACGGACAACTACTGTACATGAAATGGTAATGGTGTCCAATGTAGGCTGTTTGAAAGCAACAGTTTGAATATGCATGTCATCAAACAAAACTTCGGACAATGTTGATAATGTGTTATTGTCACTTTGAACCAAGCGTTGGTACAATTCTGGTGAACCAGTGGTGAGAACTGAATGGTGAGTCAAAGCTCCCGTTTCAGTGGTCTAATCCCTTCCTATAGCTATCTCTACCTATCTCCAGTCGCCACTTTAGGGACCCCAGGGTTTGCTGCCTCACCTTCCCTGCAATTCTGCCTTTACGTCTCGTTAATTTTCTAATAAACTCCCTGTAGGGCACAACCACCTACCGAGGCTGTTCCCTGTGTTCTCCCCATCACAACATGAACAGGAATATGGACAGGAACAGGGATTGAAGTAAAGACAATCCCCTATTGGATCAGATTAACAGCATCATCCGGCATCACACAATGAGTTTGCTCATTTATAATGGAAGGCTTTTCAAAGAGGTGGAGATATGCATGACAAACACAAAGCAGCCCTGGAAACTGGTGTGTGGCACAATTGTCGTGTCTGTATCACGAAGAGATGACTCACCATCATTGCTATCAGTTCTCTTGTGAAGCCCTTTCTAAGTATGAGCTTTGAAAAACACTGCTATGGCAAAATACAACGTCTCACTTAAAAAAGATCAATTAAGTGAATATTTTGTCAGACTGTAAGAGTATTCTTGTGATTTCATAGGGGGTTCTCTTTTACCATCTTTAATTTAGCTCTATTGAATAAGATTTCTACAATGGAAGGTGTAACTGATTCGATTAGCACTAATCGAAGGTTGTGCCATGCAAGGGCTGGTCCAAGTGCTCCTCATTCAATGACAACCAAACATGATCTGTGGTAGATGTACTGCTTAACATAAGCACTGTAGTTGTGTGACTCATCCTACTCTAGTAGTACTGTAATGGTGTAGATGTTGAAAAGGAGGAAGAAGCTACATGCTGGTGTCCAAGGGGCTGCGGCTCTTTGACATACAAAGGCACAGTTACAACCTGGTTCATGTCTATGTTGGTTTACAGTCAGTCCTTCTCTTAGTTTTCCAAGCCAGACAGCAACTTCTGAACTCTTTAAAAGAGCACATCACTCCGGTTCTTCGATCTTTGCATTGGCTTCCAGTCAGTTACAGAATAGATTCTAAAGTGCTGCTTTTAGTTTATAAATCTCTGAATGGTTTAGGACCCGAATACATTTCTGATATGTTTGAAGAATAAAAACCGAGCAGGGCTCATAGATCCATGAACTCAGGTCAGCTAGTAGAGCCCAGAGTCCAAACTAAACATGGAGAAGCTGCGTTTAGCAGTTATGCTGTACACAACTGGAATAAACTACCAGAAGATCTTAAGACATTCACCAAATGTGTACATTTTTAAATCCAGGCTAAAAACACTTATCTTTTCCCTTCCCTTTGTCTGAGCTCTTAAAAATTAACCCCACTTGTGGCTTCCTATGTTTAAATCACTTAAACTTAACTAATAGCTTTTATAGCTTCCTATGTTTTTATTTGTTTATTTAGAAAGTGTTACCCAATTTTTGCGGTACTAACTTGTGCAACAATCGTGGCACACATGGCTTGGTTTGATGACAGATTTTTTTTTCTTAGTATAAATGTAGTTTGGATGTTTCTATTTTTTTCAGTGTGACATAAAGCTATTTCACCAAAAGGTATATTTTTTATAACCCTTTTATACTCATCTTTACTAGAGTTGCCAATAATTGTGGTGGGCACTGTATGCGCCTGCTATTGTTTTAGTGCCCACTTTGGTAGCAGCTCAGATGGAGGGGATTTGTCCTAGTTGTGTCCTAAATAAATAAACTGTTCATGCTGAGCCCCCGGTTCTCCTGCTGCTCCTCCTGATGTTGGGGATTTAACTGCTCTTTTAAATCCAGTGCCATGGGAAAGTGCCCTGTTATTAAGCTACAGAGTAGAGACAGCACCTGACTGTTTCCAAAAATGTCTGTCGACAGCTGATGCCTGATTCTCTCATTGGAATATTCATATTGACAGCTCTAATTTCCAACTTTCCTGTCACATACCCTAGTTGTCTCGATATGCCAGTCCAGGCTCTTGTAAAGAAACATGACTGTTATTTCATAGAAAGAGGTCATATTTAAAAAAGGATTGTGAATTTGCTGATCTTATGAAAAAGGAAATGGCAGATGGCTGGCTCATTTACCCTATAATATTTCTTAGAACGTCACATCTTTTTAAGTAATTTCCCTATTTTTTTATCGTTTTTAATCTTAGTTTAATGGCACCTTGTTGTCAATTTAGTTATATCGTACAGTATGACTGGCTAAATGTTATATTTTTATGATTTGTTATTTCAACATATTCAAGAAAAAGGACTTACTTTAATAGTGATTATTGTAACTAAGTAAGTTGTGTTTATATGCTATATTTATTGATTGATTATGTTTGTTAGTGTTATTGTTAAGTTTGAACAGTTGTGGTGTGTTGTCTGGTCAGGCTCAATCTCATTATGCGCTTAACCTGCACAGCCAGGTGTGTAGGAAAGCTCAGCGAGATACTGGGACCATATATATAAATAGACCAAATGAAGCAAGATGCCATCACTGACCCTTGAGATGTGACTTTACAGGGAGTGAGGCGAAAAGACCTTTATCCTGAAGAAACTAATCAAGCCCTGTCTGTCACCCTGAGAGGTGAGTCAGTCAAGAGCAGCATCGTTAGAGAGAGCCAGAGTTCTGATCATCTCTCTCTCTCTCACTGGGGAGCATCGCAGATAGCCAACCAGGAAACAACACTTCCTCAGCCGTGATGTCACTACAATCACTAGACAGACACTATGCACGTGCAGGAGCCAAAGACAGCAGAGCAATCCAGGATTTAGGTTGATTGTCCATTATTGATATGGAAAACTCAATAAAAAAAAGCTGATATGCATCAAAATCACTGAACACATGAATATTACAACTTTCAGGATATGACAATTTCAACTTTGGTTCTGATCGCTTTCGCTATTTTTCATGATCCAATTCAACATATGTGTATTGTGGTGTTAGCTACGTTAGTCTTAGAAATGGTTAGTCTTCAAAGTCACAAGGCTGCTCTGAATGTGGCTGCCGGGTCCGTCAGTGCAGAGGCGGTCGGGCCCGCCCCCAAGTAGCTCACCTGCGGAAACTAGTCAAACGTTGGCTCCATCCGTGCCACCTCTCCCCTGAACAGATCCTATATAAAGTGATGATAAATGGCTTCTGTCTCCTAGCCGAGGGGAGGAAAGCCGTGAGTTAGGGGGCACCGAAAACACGCAAGATGGTGGACCTCATGGAGAGGGCTGATGCACTCCGGTCCCTGATGAGAAACCACCCTGCCAGATAAGCAGGCAGAAGCCCACCACACACCCTGTGGACCAGGGTCGAAAGCCACTTCCCAGTGGAGTTATCAAAACCACTTGCTGTTGAAAAACTAATTGAGGTAGGATCGTAATGTACTTCTATATTGTGAAAAAAATGTACATTATGTTGAACATTCAACATAAATTGTGAGGATAAAAAAATAGTTTATTATTCACACAAGTCCCAGACAGTATCTTGAAGTCAGTAAAGAGTCTTATCTACATTTCCTTAATGATCTGAACTAAAAACGAGACAGTGAACATAATTCATGATAACTCGCTATTTGGATAGAAGTGCTAAACAATAAAATGTATCAGTTCAATCAAATTGTCAATTTGGATAAGTAATGAGAAAATGTTAAGTACTGCTTGTGAAACTCTATGGCAACCAAATGTTTCCCGGCCCCAGTGGATTCTCCCAGAATCTGCTGCAGTGTTTTGATTGACATTACCCAAAGCCAAATACATCCAAACATATAACATATTTATGCTATTTCCATTCTCTGGCTGCCCTTCTGCTACAAAAAGCAGAGAGCAAAGGGTGAAATAAATGTTTTGAAGATGCCATAGCATCTTAAAAAACTAATAAAAAAAAAATAAAAAAAATAACATATAATGCAAGAGATTACATTTAATTCTTCATTAATATAATGCTTTATTAATTAGCAAGATCGCTTGCTCTATGATATTATAGCATATTGTGAAAATTATATTAGAATGTCATGCATGTCTGCACCAGCAGGGGGGGCTGTGCACCATGTGCCCTGACACCCAAAGACAGGTCAAGATGAACAGCTGAACATATCCACCCTTCTCACCAATTAAAGCATCTTCAACTGGAGAACAATCTGTTCTGAAAATGTTAGTCTGTAAGTCAACAAATAACAGTTCTAATCAACATTTCACATTATATATCTTACAAAGAAGTTGTGTACGAGGGTACATGTTACCTTCCATGTCAGAAAAACTCACTAACGCAGATGTTTATACCAAACATATCGACATCAGCATTATCAGCAGAAATGGAAACAATGTTCAGTGTTCATATCTTGCCTCAGCTAACTGTTGCTGTAGACCATTTTTTCAGGCCTCGGTTCATTTTCCGGGGGAAATCTAATCACGTTTAGATGTTTTCCGGTGAGCTGAAGACTGTCAGTGTCTACAGCCCCAGACATAACCAGAAGTGAATGATGACACATCCTGCCTTGTTAGGGACACTTCTGATGTCTTAAAGACGAGCTGTTTACTGAGATCATGATGCTCATTGGAATTACATGGACGTCATCTAAGCGCCTTCTTGATGAAACCCATCAGATTTGTTTCATTGAAGAAGATGCGTCAGTTCCTTTACACAAGATGAAAGCCAGTGGGCTCAGCAGCACTGTCTAAATTTATAGCTGGTTAATGTGAAGATGGGAGAGTGAGGGAGGTGATCTATCCATCCATCCTCATGTTTACACTCCTCCCACAGAGCTGCTCAACACCTCTGATCTGCAATTTTCAAAATGACCTCAGCCTTCATACATTTTCATCACACAACTAAGTACTCAGGATGAGTTTGCTGGCAACCTTAAGTATCCTGTTCAACCGATACGGCAGTGCATAACAAGGACCAGCAGCACAATATCGTATAAAGGAAACGCGTCCCCTGTGAAAATGGAGATAATGTTACGATCTAGGAGCCTCAAGAAATAAGAGAAGGATTATATAGACATTGCACTGATTTGCCTGACCTTCTGAAACAATCTATAGTAGAACATGCGATACTGTTAAAAGCATAACATTAAAATAGACCAATTATTACAATTTCAATAAGGTAACAGCTATCTTAAAATACACACATTCTGTTGCAGGGTTTATTACATTTTGAAGCAATTTTTCCTGTCTTGATAACTCTCAGAAATAATAAATGAACTACTATTATCTCAGCTCCCTATATACTGTCTGTATAATATCTACACAAACAAACCTCATAATACTAGCTTGACAAGCTTTAAGACTGCCAAGTACTTCGTAATCATAATGTCAGATTATGGTGAGTTTTGACATTTATCGTCAGGCCCACCACTCTAACATAGATTTGTGTCTTTCGGTCCTCCATTTCATTTGAAATGTTGTTGTCTTCACTCTTCTTTGTAGAGCTGCCTTCCACTTTGGTAAATATTCATCTTCCTATCCATTGTCTTACATTGTTGTAAAGTCTATTGCTTAGGGCATTTGGGTAAAGGTCAGTAAGACAGCTGGATAAAGCAAATCCACAGGAGTTTGGCTTCCCTTCTCGTTTTATACGTAGTCTCCAAGTGTTCTTTCATTAAAAGCATATTTAACACTATGCTGGCCCAGTGTTGTTCATTCCTGACCACAGATATGAAACATGTCTCTGACGTAAACAGCAGGCCATCAGTACGGAGCATGTACTGCTAACATAACCCTGCATGACGTCACCACGCTATGCCAGTGGATGGATGGAGAGAGAGTCTACAGACTATGAGGAAGCAGGTATATGGCTGTCTTGAAAGTGAAAACATAATTAGATGTGAACAGGTTTGTACTTCCCTTTTCTCTCGCCGCCTGCCTTGTTTAGCTTATCTGGTTTGTGAAAGATGAACGTGGGGAGCTGGGAAATGTAGCTAAGAGTCTGCATGTCATCTCATTAGCATGCAGTGCCATTTTAGGCGCAGGAGATGTGAAGATATTTTTAGGGAGTCAGTCAGGGTCTCAGTGATAGTTAGGGTAGTAGAATACATAATGTACAATATCTAAACTTGGCATTGCATCAGCAGTCATGTTCTTTTTATGTCAGTTACTGACAGTTCCTCAATTGATCCATTTCAGCTAACATTGCATAGACACCTTCAGTAATTAAGTTAGTCTTGCAGGCAATATAAACATATCTTACAGTACCCCTAATTATTGTCAAATCACTGATTAAGCTGTAAGATGCCTCTAGTTGAAAGTCTAAGGACAGACTTGGTTGCTTTATAACTTCCCATGCATCTATGACTTGAAATGGCATGGTAACCCATTGGTCAAGTGTGTTGGGCCAGTAGACCAAAAGTCTCTGGTTCTGAGTTGGTGAGGTTCAGTCATTATAAATATAAATATAGCATATCAAGTAGGAATGCATACTCTATAGGGCCCTGATTTGCATTATTTTTTGTCACAATCATCCAACATTGTAAAATAGCAAATCTATTTTTAATAAGCAGCATTAATTATTTCCCTGAAAGTCAACCGTTCATACATTAATGGGAATAACACTGGTGAGCTCACTATAGTGGATATCAAGAAAAATCACTATAGTGGATGACAGAGAATACATTCAATGGAAAACAGTAAATAACCGGTGACTGACAGATCAAGGACACTCTACAGGAGGTTGGCACAGACGTGTTAAAAACATATGAACAGCAGAACTTCAGGGAGTGCACTACAAAACATAAATCATCAGTAAGGACATTTACCAGAATAATGGGAAGAGAAAACGGTACATTGTACATCATGTATATCTGTCCAAATAGTTCTAATACTTAATGTACAAAATATGACGTGTTAATATAATTTGGCCCATATTAATGTTGTCAGTCTGCACTTCAGAGCCACAGTAATTGGAAGATTACAAATAGGAAGTGCTGGAATATTTCTTATAGTGTGTCACTGTTTAAATACATTTGGAATTCACTGCACATGCTGTCAGAGATGTTGATGGACAGATAAATCTTAACAGACAAAAGGGCCCTGGTCATTTGTAGGCACTGACATGATGTGTGGTCCATTGTGGAAGGAAAGATGGGTTTCATAAAAAAATTCAGAGAGCATGCCTCTTCATGAGTGTGATTGAGTCTGATGTCAGTGGTAATTAGAACCATCACTGGTCCAATCAAGTGACAAACCATAGTATCTTCTAGGTACATGAATGCTGTGAATGGCCTCAATAAGGAAATGTGCATGGCATTTTGATAAGTTGATCTTTAGGCCTGTTAAAGCACTCAGACATTTGAGTGCTTGATGTGAGCTTTGTACTTTTACAACTATTACATTGGTTCAGTGGCACTAGGCAATTCTAATCAAGTGCTGCCAATTTATCTGAAAGGAAACCAATTCAAAACCATGTCTCGTTCAAAACATTATGACCTGGCTATGGATAACTTCCAGTGAGTCTGTGTGTCTTAGACAGAGGCCCAGTGATGTGTTAGTTGGTGTAAGGAGGCATGCCGCATGGTGTGGTGGGTTGTGTGAGGGAGAGGGTAACCTGCCAGCTGATCTCTTAGCATAGGAGCAGATGGTGCCGAGATGCCACAAAGCACCAGTTGGTGGTCTTCTATTAGCTAATTGTAACCAATACAATAGAGCAGGCATGTGCAACTGGCGGCCTGCGGGCCGCATGCAGCCCCCTACCACCTCTTTTTGCGGTCCACGGATACATTTAGAAAACAGTAAAAAAGCCAATTGTTTTATCATGTTTGACATTAAATTTTTTGTAAAGTTAGTATTGGAACCAACAAAATCTATTCTGGAAACAACATGAAATAGACCTGTTTTTTTTGCATGTTTACACATATAACAGCAATTTCACGGTCTATGAAAGCTGTCTTTCTACATGTCGCTGAGAGTGTGTTTGAGCAATAAAACACCTGATGATACCTGTTACAGAAATATCCAAGTAGTGAAAACATCCAAAAAACATACAGTGATCATACAGTGATTCACGCGTTTAATTACATGGCAGTGAACATGCTGAATCCCGGGAGAGATGAACAGAGCGGGAAAATGGCATGTTGTTCAATACTTTAATATTGTCCAGATATACATGAAATAGCATCAGACCCAGTTACTTTTAATATATTTGTTAATAAATTAATCTGCAGCCCCTTGATGACTGCGGCCCCCAGATGTTATTCCCAGTTATCTGTGACCCCTTAATGACCAGTACATAATATTTGTGGCCCCTATCCACATCCAGGTTGCCCATCCCTGCAATAGAGGATCCAAATGCAGAGCAGGACCTTTTACACTGCAAAAAAAGGCTTGATTTAGAGTGTCCGTAAATGTCATTGTAATGATAATATGTAGGCCAGTACTGAGAAGTCATGATATAAAAATATTTTAACCAGTCGCATCAAGTCAGCTCTGGACATTTCTGGAAAGTCCTGAATGTTTGCACAGAGAAATTTGCTCTGGATGCTTGTCTTTTGTCTTCATGCTAATTTCCACAGTTACGTGTCCACAGGCAACTGAAATAAATAAGTAGTATATTATTTGGAACTGTGTTTGTTGTACTATAGTACACTAAACAGTAGTGAGCACAGTTCACGCTTCCTGGCAGAGGCAGACAGGTTTTGATATATCTGCTTGTACTTGATGGAGTCATGGTTTTCCACTGAAGTGTTCTTAATCACCCAAGTGAACTTAGAACATATAATATGAATGGGAATATACTTCAGTTCGATTTTATTTTATTTTACTTTTTTTAAATAAATGTAATTATATTAAAGGTTCAAAATTTTTGAATATTTTTTATGAAAGACCAAGAGGATAAATAATAAGTACACCCCCCATTTTGCTCATATTTGCCAAGAGAGACAATATTAATGGAGGCCACTTTATATACTAATAGAAGAACTTTTTCTGGAGTTAATCTTTCAGTGTTTGCAAATCTCATAAATAAAGCATTTAGATTAAAATTATACTTTGATTAAAAAAAAAGTGAAGAGTGAAGCAGGGAACCCAGTGAACAGCGGAACATTGAGTTTGGAGGTTGGGAGAAAGACCTCTTACCAAGTGACTCAAGTAGAATGCAGATCTCCTCGACTGGAGTTGTGGTTCTGCCAAGAGGAACTGATGTAGGAGATCTTGATTTTAATTTAAAATACTCACGGACAATGCTGATCAGCTCAACAAGAGTATTGGTTTTGCCACGAGGAACTGATATGGAAATGTTTTTCATGTTTTTGTTTTTCTGCTCTTCCACATTGACGACAGTGAGAAGGATGATGGGCAGCTGTGAGGTTGTGAGCTGGATGAGGTTGAAGTTGCATCTTTGCTCACCTGGGGATGAAACAGGGAAGGCAGTGATCAGCAGAACATGGATCTCGGACATTGGAAGCCTGACCTGTTAAGAGTCGACTCAGGGACAATGTGTATTTCTTCGAGGTTGAAGTTGAGTCTGTTTAAATCAGGAAAGGCATTTTGCAGCAGCACACTTGAGGCTGAGAGAAAGACCTGTTAGCATAAGACTCGGGTAGAATGCTGATCTCCTTGACTGGACTTTTCTTTCCACCACAAAGAACTGATATTAGAGATCTGTTGTTTTTCTGTTGATGTCATTTTTATGGTCCGCTGTCTGGGCTCCCATGGTCCAATCTGGTTGTTTTGTTCGGTTCCACCTAGCTTGACCTACCAGTGGAAACAGATTATGTCACTCTGCTATGATTCCCATATAGATTTTCATTTCCTGAATTTGATCTATATTTTCCTTTCTTCCACAGTTGACCCCACAACAGGTAAGCATTAGAATAAGTAGGTAGGCATTCCAAATCGGATGGGTCTTCTTAATTAACACCTTCCTTAATTTGTTCAGAGTGGCCTTTGGAGGCAGTTGGTCTCTGAGCTTGACTCGTCTGTGCTCATGTCAAGTCTGACTATCTAATATTGATCTAGAGTGTTTTTAATTAAACTAAATGTATAGACAAAATCACCTTAGGTGCTCTCTGAAGAAATGTGCAGCAAAATGAGAATCACATTCAGGTGACAGGCTTTTATAAAGAGGAATCCATTGTGATGCTTGTAGTTTCCATAGCAACCAATAGTGCAGTAATGTAAATGAATTTTATGAAATCACAATGTGATGCATTCAAGTTCTATGAGCATTGGTGGAGCAGTAAGGACAGATGACATCACAATAGGCTTGTTTTCCCATCAGGTAAAAGCAAAGAACTGACAATTTGTTTTATTTACTGCTACGCAGATATGACAAACACCAACATATCATACAACAGAATCAATTATTTTACCCAAAGACTTTAATCTTGGCTCCTCTTCCATTATCACAATTTTCCAAAATATTGTTTCCAAAAGGGCTGTCTCACTTTCTCAGTAAGACAGGTTTGACAGTATATGCACCTTTCAATTGGATGCGATATTGCCAATACGTTTACAGAAAAGGAAGACAAACTCTGATTGCTAAAATTTGTGTTAAACAGCAATACAACGGTGCACTAAGATGTAGTTGACTCCGTGTTAACATAATTGGAGTTTATGCGCGTTCGTCTAAAAGGGGTACTTTCGGCAACGCAGACTGAGTTTTTGCACAATGGCTGGTGCTCTGTATTCTCCCCAGAAAGAATGCACGTGTATATTTTCCTGATATGAGGAGTTTAGATAAAGGTTAACGGCTAAATCTAACATTATGGCGGCCAACATAACCAGGGAGGCTTGTTGGCTGCGTATTGCCGACAAAGTAAATTTCTACGAGCAGGTTTTAGGTCATATGGTCTCTATTTTGTCTATCAGACACTTATTTTATTTGTAGTATAAGTGATATGTAAGGAAAAGTAAAATATTCTATTTAAATATGTGAAACTAATTAAGATAATTCAATTATGGCCTACACATGGGCTACATCTCTGAAAATTACCCATTACGATCTACTCCATAAAGCACCTAGGTTGTAGGGCAAACTGTACGAATTTAATGATCAAATATATTAAAGCTGTGAAATGACTTCCTATTCACATAACCCCCCTTATGTTCTCCCAGGGGCGCTCTAATGGAGATATGCCTACAGTCAATCGCACCAATTCCCCTCCGGATTCCTAAGAAAAAAAATCTGTATATAGCCTAAACCCAGCCTATGCATATTAAAAATAGACCAAGTATTTTTTTGTGAATTACTTGCGATCGCATAAAAAGCATATTTGATCTTTAGAACGCTTAAATGGCCAGGGAACACAACAAATGCATCAAGCAATTTAGTTAGAGCAAGTACCAGATGGTTTAACGTGTTCTGTTGACTTAAGTTAGACAGGGGGAAATAACCACTTGCTCTAAGCCTAGGGGCTTGGAAACATCATAGCAAAAAAATCTAGTAAGTAGAAACTTTTACCACATTTGAACTTGTTTTTTGCCACCCTTATTACTGATTTTTTTTTTACATTAAGAACAACTGCATTAAATGAACATTGATACTAATTCATTAGTTAAATAAACTATCGTACACAACATGGACTATGCATTGATAGACCTGACGAGCCGTGAGTCTGCCATGTTTTTATCGACTCCTGTCATCCTTAAACTGGGTGGAGATAATGTTAATGGGGTACAGAGTGCTGCCCCAAGCAGAACTCGTTAAACTTCCATCAATATCTGTTTCTGTGACCACCGCAACAGTGACGTCAATGCAACCTGTGATTAAGTGTGTTTTAGTGTGTCAAAATGTACACATTTAGCCCAGTTTATCAATTCTTAAACTTTTGTCCACATATTGCATCAAGAAAGCAGTGCATGGAAAGGTTTATATGGATTATTCAATTCGCAGATGAAGCCTCCCCCTCACATCAATAGTGGCTCAAGATTTGGTATTAAGAAAATATGACTCGAACTAAGTTGGAAAGAAATTGTAATCGCAAGATGAATCGAACGTGAAGAAAACTTGTTTGAATAAAGGCATTTTAAAATCGGGCACGAAAAAACTTTTAATGAGTTAGGCATACACTTTTACCAGGTTTGAATCGATTCTTTTTTCATACGATTAAATATGTTTTGTTGTCCTTGCTTTTATTTGTATTTTCACAAAATATTTCAGTTACGTTTTTCTTATGGTCAATACATTTGTGCTCAATTTGGCTCATGCTAAGGGCCCAGGCTTGCGTCGGTGTGATAGCACGTGATTCATGACGTCCGAAGCCTCCTTTGATGACGTGCTTTTTCCATAGTCTCTTGTAAAATGCAGTCTTCTATGGTTGTTTGGTGCCATAGGCGTTCCAACACCGTCCTCTACTGGCCACCTTATTTTGTAATTGATTGAAAAAGTTAGTTGCATGGTTAGTCAAACAATGGCATATCTTTTAGCGTCGACTCTTGAATAATTATTTTGTTGTGGTGCAAGAGCGATTAGAGATTGTATAACTTTTTTAGCGCAAACGATGTTTATTTTTGTTTAAATAATTCGTTTTATTTGGTGTATCTTATGACACTTGGATATGTTTTCTTGAATTTATAATACAAAACATAAGGGATGCACATTGGAAAAAAATGCTAGCTGGAAAGACAAGAAAAATGTGGGATACAATCCTCACATTCTAATTTAACTTCACAAAGCGCACATCTAACCACTGCACCATGAAGTCCTGTAGGATATTGTATAAAGTACGTTTTTATAAACATTAAACATGTGACATTTATTTCTGACGAGCAAGTGTCACCACTGTGCAGTGAGTTCAAAAGCATCGAGGCAATGACCTGTAGTATTCGATTTGACATTCACCCCTTAACTCTCGCTAGCTCTGAAAAAAAGCGATTTCCGGGAAATAGTTTATAATTTGCGACTTGGGGGAGACGCTATTTAAATGCGGGCGACTCCCGGGAGAGTTGGGATTTCCCATCACTACACAAGAAACATGGGTAAACTGAAGACTTTAATAAGTGCAAAGTCTATTGGAAACAGGTGAATTCGATATTCTGGTGATGAGGGACATGGTCTGGTTGGCTGGTTGTTTTGAGAATCGATAGGCTGCATGACACCAGTATGGCTGCAGAGGTTGCTTACATATTGTACGTATGGTGCTCTTGCTTTCTCTCTTTATTTTCAATTCTTGAACTTACTAAACAAGAATGATAAGGTGCTAAGGTGAGAAGCATCTTGTCATTCATGTTTTGTACTCTAATTGGTTATTGTAGATTATTTACTGTGGGCAGATTATTTCAGTGCGAGTCGCAAACTGCATTAAACCAGGAGAGGATTGTGGCTGATTATGTCAATACAAATCAATGGAAATGTCAACTGAATTACTTTAGACTCTATTTTACAGATTGTTCTCACCTCAAAAATGAAAATGAAACCAAGCTGTGTCTACTCACAGCTCCTTCATGAGATATCCAATCACCCATTTTCCTTTTCCTTTATTTTATCAGTGTGTCGTCATGGTGACTGGTTTTCATGCTTTCGTCTTTTAATTAAAGAGAGAACGCTGTGGCTATCTGGCCTGTGAGATCACATCCAAATAATATATCCACCACATGATATCACTGCCACGTCAGAAAATGTAGGCATTATCTCAGTGCCTCACCAAATCCTTCCTCATCTAGTCTATAGGCAGGCATCATACAGGCTACAAAGACTGGAATCAGTTCTATACAACATACAGTAGAGCTCTTATAAAATATATACACTCTTTAGATTTGAAGGCTTTATTTCACTTCAAGGACAATGACATGGTCATTCCCTTACATAGCATATACATAGCATGTGTTATCTCCTTGAAAAGTATCAACCATGATAAACTAGACTAGGCTAGGCATATTTTAGGACAGCCATAACAGAGGGCAAGTGTTTTCTCCCCAGGTGAAATCTTTCCACTGCCTTGTAGAGGTCACAAAAACTCTCAATTACTGTCCCCTTTCAATATGGTTTCCATGGTTACCATACGGAAAATGAGAAAGGACATACCAAAGGTTCCAATATGAGCATATCTTTTTGACATCATACTTTTGATAATGTTGGTCTGTGTAAACCTTTTTAAAACATGGTATACAGGTGCAATTAAGTTCCCCTACAATGATGTGGTGTATTTTATGTATTTATCTGGTGGTCATATACAACCTGATGTACAGCTTTGTCACCTGATTTTGATAATGGTCATTCAAAGGCACATGTAAAGAGCCCTTCATTTAGCTGACTATGATGAATATTGTGTATTTTTGGAAATCTGTCAAAACTAGTGACAGCATTGACTGACCTTGTGTATTGGAGATGGTCAATAAACATGTTATATGGATCAAAACAGGTTATATGGATCAAAACACGTTATATGGATCATCATGATTATCTATGATGATCTCATTCTCTTTAAGAGGATCCTCACTGTATTTAGTGTATTGTTTTATTATTAATGTATACCACGTTAATACTGTGTCTTTCTATTGTATCTGTTGGGGGAAAGGAAAATCCATATCTTATGAAACAATACCCTCTTGTGTTAACAGAAGCAGCTGCAATCTAATTCCGGAAATGTGCAAAGCACCTTGATTAAGTGGCCTGTTCAGCACCTTTGCTTGATAAAAATGAGTTGACACTAACTGCAGTACCTAAAATGCATATAAATATAAACTGCAGTAAAAGAAAAACATTTCATTTCCTTTATGATATTTTACACACTATGATGTGTAAAAACAGTTTAAAGAATCCTGGAATTTAAGCCTGTTAAGGTGAGATGGAACTTGAGGCCTCTAGACGAATATACTGCTTTATATTTGACAAATAATTAATTTGAGTTTTTCTCATGATAATGGATATTGAGTTAACAAGCTCTCACCACCTAGCTGACTAAAATAATGTTAGCCTTAAAGGTGAACATCAGTCAACTGTTTACCCCATTGAAATTGCTACGCTTATTTTATACAATCTCATAAACCATTGATTGGTTTTCAAAGTCGGTGTTTACAGCTGAAAGGAGATTTCATATGGATGATTATAGAGGATTTTCATAAAATCAAGTTATTTCACATTAACCTGGTAGTAGAGAGAATCATGTATATACAAATGTGTCAGAGGTTTGGAAGATTGCTGTTCTGCAGGTCAACATGGGTTGGTTGTTTTGCAGACCAGCACGGCTTTATGACCTCAATAAATTCTTCTATTGAATTCACAAACTCCTGAGTTGTTTCACCTTTTTGACAGTCTGAAAAGGGAAGACTTTCCACAGCACGATCAAGTGACCAAACTGGTGGCAAAGTCTACGTAAACAACTTATAGTATATTTATTTGGAGTCTTTTATCCTTGTGACTGACACTGGAGCACTTTCCCAGTTAGCATCCGTATATATGTCTGCCCCAGGTCACCAATGTAGAATGGAAAGTTTTTGGTGATTTGTAATTTTGCAGATGTGTTTAAAATGCATGCATTCAACATTCTGCTGCGTGCTAACTGTAATTTTGCCAAAATACTGATGCAGTGTAGTTTACTCACAATTCACAACATTTTTATTTACATGAAAAAGATATTCCAATCAACACATTTTTCACAAAACACATTTGTCTCTGTTAAATATAAATATGTAGAACATTTGCTTTTACGATGTTGTTGAATGAGCAGGGCATTTAACTTGAATTTCCTTAGTAAAATTGAATTTCTAAACTACAAAGTCATAATTGAACTCAAACTGAATTCATGAAAATGCCCTTTTCTATCCTAAAATATCTTATTTTGTTTCTTGATTGTTCAGATTGGATGGCATTTTTAGCATATTTTTTATTATGTAACAAATGTGATCTGATGGTAATAGACCTTCAAGCTCAACTCTGGACCTCAAAGACAGTTCCAATCCATTTTTTCATTGCCACCATCAAATCAGGGACTTTATGAGAGGGACACCAGTTGGGTGGAACTAATGATAATGTAGAACAGAAAACAAGCCCAAGCTTAATAAATAAATAATCTAACATTTATGTTGAAGGACTTTCCTTAAACCACGACACACAATTATTTACTAGACATACATTGATGATTTAAAAATAAAATTCCAAATGCAGCATGTGAACATTACTTACAAGTATGGCTTCACTAATAATATCACAATTCAGGCAGTTCATATATAGTTTATACAGTCATTATACCATTTTACCACAGAGAATGAAAACCGTGTCTTTATCTTAATTTATGTCAGCATATCAGACATTTTCCACATATTTACCTAAAACTACTTAGCCCGTTTTCAACTTTTACTAAAAACTTTAGTCATGACACACATCCATCATTGCAGTTCAGTGTAAAAAACATAGACATCATTACTTGATTGGTGATTTGGAATTGGATGGAGATCCTTTTGTGTGCGCCCTGGGGCCGTATGTATTTCAAATCTGATTGATTGTCTATGTGCTGCTCTGCAATTATGCCTGCCACTACAGTCTCAGGAATGCCACCTCTTACAGGCACCATCACTGGCTGGAGTTTACTTGTGCAGTGAACTATGAATTAAAAGCCCATGTCATCTTCAACCTGTTACTTACTATACAGGTCCTTTTTAGACGCACAAGGCTAAATCCAAACGTTTAAATTATTAAAAAAACTGAAAAACATTTGCAATCTAGTTGATGGATGAGCAAATTAGAGATGTTACATGTACAAAAATGCAGTCAAAAACCTGATTGCCCTGTTTTGTTGATGGATGTTATACACTGCAATGTCCAGAACAACAGTCTCAAATTTAGAAAACATTGAGAATTGAAATTGTATAAGAGCTCTTGAAAATAAAGCCTGTGATTTCAGGCTGAGGCGGGACTATTAGCCTACTTTATGATGTCACAAACAATCTGATTGTAATTGATTCTTCTTCTCGTGGTCTGTATAAATACAAATCTGGAATTTGTTACTTTACATCCACACAATCAGTCCCAAAGATGGTCAGTTAAATAAAATATGGTTTTAATTTTTCTAAATATGAAAACATATAGCAATTTATTAAACATACAATGATGATTTGAAAATCAAACAGAAAAGACTGAATGGAAGGAGATCCTGTTTATACGAGCACATCTTAACCACTTGTTTTACCAGAGGATATTTTATAATATAAATAAAATGGTATAATCATTCCACCTACATAAAAGATTGGTGTCTTTACAGAAATATTGTGCTGTCAATGCTACACTAGTATGAGCCACCAGGGACTGCAAACAAGAAAACATCCTGATGGTACATGATTTCAAAGGATGGCTTCCAGAGGTTTTCTGAAAAACGATAACTCACAAAAAGAAGCAATATGTTGTAGCACATTGAGTCCAAGTAGTAGACAGAAGTTCAGTAACCCAGGTGGCCCGACTGATGAGTGCTGTAATGCTGCTGCTGCACTGGAGAGAGGTTTTCGCTGTAGTACCATATCATGTCCAGTTCTGTCTCTACCATTGACGGAAAGTATCAGACACATGCCCTTATCAGTTCTCCGTCCAACGGATACAGAATGGATAGCTGGGCTGGAAAAGTGATAAGGAGATGTGGTCGACAACATTACAGTCTAAGATAAAGGGAATGTACTGAGAACACATCCAGTGTCTCACCCGAAACATCTGAGTTTTCAGCAAACCTCTTTGGACGTCTCACGCTCTCAGTTGTACTACTTTCTGTCTTCTCAATTACCTTTACTGTGGTGGTCATTCAGTTCGGGGTCCAGGAGATCCAACCAGTAACGCCAAACAACTGGAAAGTAGATGAACTGAAAGGGAGAATGTCTTTGACCAGAGTTTCGCCATCTCCAAAATACTATCAACCTCTATTAGTGAGTCTGTTTCAGGAAAGGAACTCTCATTTGTGGTCTTGACCAGTTATGGAAGTATCCATTAAATACTCATCCAAATCCCAAAAGCAAAGTCATTTTGAGGACACACCTCAGTGAAGAGTTTTATTACACTATGGCCCCACCTTACTCCTGGTGCTATCCTATCTCCTATTGGCTCTCATTCAGGCCTCAATAAATCTGCACAGTCACTGATCTCTGCTTTGTCTGTCACTGAAATGTTGGCCAATGGTGTAGAGGGGGTGTTGTCTGGTCTCAGGAATGGCAAGACATGATTTCCACAGGTGTGGCTCAGCAGTGCATTCCAGCACTCACATACCTGTCAACTCTCCCTTCACTTTGCATCAGTAGAGAAAGCATGCTCAATGTGAATGGGCTTACCCAATTCACAGGTTTGAACATGGATGTTCACTTGATATTAATTCTCCTGCTCACACAAAGCATGTGCTAAAAATTGTTTTTAAAGGCCTGTTGTCCATAGGGTGATGATGATAGGGAGGCCACCATTAAGCCAACAGCAAACATAAAGGAGCTTCAGGAATTTCTGGCAGGAACTGGCCACTCCCTGCATATTACAACTATTGCCTGCATTCTCCAAAAGTAGAAGTGGAGGGGTAGTGTGGAAAGACGGAATCCCTTTCTCACAGAAAAGAACATCCAAGCCTGTACGGATTTTGCAAGAAGGCACATTCAGTCTCAAAAACCATGTGGGAAAATATGCGTATTAGAAATATTTTGTCTTAATACCATAAGATATGTTAAGCACAAAGCCAACATAGCTCATCACCCAAAGTAAACAGTACCTGCTTTGTCAAGCATATAGGTGGCAGCATTATGCTACGGGTCTGTTTTTTTTCAGCAGGAACAAGGGCTCTGGTCAGATTAGAAGGGACAATGGATAGTTGCCAGAAAGCTGACTTTTACATTTCAGAATCACAACAATCCAAGGCTAACAGCCAAGCCAACCAAGAAATGTCCTGGAGTGGTCCAGTCAGTCAGGATTTACATCCCATAAAGAAATCTCTGGACTGATCTAGAGGGCTGTGCACAAAAGATCCTATTGCAATTTGACATTTTGAACTCTTCTGCAAAGAATAGTGGGTAACACTATAGTACCAAAAACAGTTGTACTAGGTTGAATGAGACCTATCGAAAAAGACATACTGCTGTTATCCTCACAACAGTGCTTCCACAAATTATTAGTTGAGGGATGTGCACACTTAAGTAACCAAGGCATTGAAATAATCCAGTGGTTTTTCACCTACTTATTGTTGGTTAAAATATTGTTGAATATTTAATGAGGGTGTGTAGACTTTTGAAGTCCACTGTAAGTTTGGTTAAAAATAGTAAAAATAGTAAATTCAGTAAAGATTTTTCACACATTTATGATATACATATGTTATGATGTTTCGTAATCTCTTTTTTTAAATGTTACTGTCAAACTTGTTTAATCATAGGCTCCCTTTCCATTTCAAATTAAGGAGGTGTGATGATGCATTCCTTCCAAATGGGAAGTTTGTATATTTACCTTCTCTTGCGAGGCCTGAACTCCAATCTCGTCTGGCCTCCTTGGAGGTCTGGAAACTTGCCTATTAAATCAAGAAACCAGGCCAGCCTAGTTCAGCCGGCCCGCCATAGAAAGTGTTGACCTCTCGAGTTTCGAAGTCGCCCCCATGAAAGGCTGTGTTGTTAACCACTAAACCACAGAGGTGTACATCAGATAGGAGTCAGTATAGCCTCTTGTCTCGACCCTGAACAAATCCTCTTTTGCCACTGGTTGTTTCAACAGCTAATTGACCATTCGTGAATGATATTTATTCAGTTAAACTAAATAACGAGGTAAAGTTAGTAAGAAACATTAGTCAGTTTAACTGTATCAGTATAATTCACGAATAGCCAATTTGCTGTTGAAACAGCCAGTGGCAAAAGAGGATTTGATCAGGGCAGACACAATAGGCTATTCTGATAGCCATCAATTGTGCAGCTCTATGGTGTCATGATTAAGACACAGCTTTTCACGTGGGTCGCCCGTGTTCGAGTCTTGAAAGGGCAACACTTTTTATTGTGGGCCGGCTGAACTAGGCTTGCCTGGTTTCTTGTTTCAAAATATCAATGAACGTTTGTGATTGCGCTTGTGTGGTGATTATTAAGGAGGCCTGTATTTTGTGATCTTAGGGTAAGTATAGGTATGTATGGCTGGACCAATTCAGAGAGGGAATTAGGAGCAGGTCCATGTGATGCTTTGTAGGTTAACAGTAAAACCTTAAAATCAGCGTTGTGCTTAACAGTTTGTGGTCCGATTTTCCAGAAAAAAAACAATCCAAAATATCTATTCTTCAGGGCAAGATTAAGTCTAGGGTATGATTGTGGCAATGTGTAGGTCCCAAGACATGTTGGAAAAAACCCAATGAGTTAATTATGGTGTAAAAATGGGAATTCTATCTGCCATGACTTTAAAGTCTGATGGGAATTCTCTAGACTCATCAAGGAACACTGTTATACTCCAGGGATTCTGTAAATAGTATCTACGAAAAAAGATTGAGCAGTTTGCATAGCTTTCATGACCAAAACCTCAAAAGACAGAAACCGAGTCGTTTGTTTCAGTGTAAATTGATATTTAGTGTCATAGATTTTAGCAACCCCCCCCTTTCCAGGACACACATGGGATATGGTCACTAGTGTTGCCAGGAGGGCATATCCAGGTTTCACACAGGCCAATTATATCCAGTTTGCCAACTTGTTTTACTTTGATCGAGTCATAGTCCCAATAGATAGAACTATGCTAACTACTCTGACAATGCTATTGACAGATTCCACTATGCCAGCAGGCTGGCTAACAGCTGCCTAACCGGCACCTTATCTCATGGTGAGGCTACAGGATTGAGGCCCCTGTCTATGTTCTTAAATAAAAGAGCGACACCAGCTTGAATGTAGTCCATTGCTCTTCATCAAGTTAGGCATGGCCCTTTTTATGTGCAAGCACCAAAAAGAGAGACAAAGGTCTATAAACTCTACCTCCTGTGATGAGCAGAACTCGGTGTTCAGCAAGTGATTGAGTTGAGTGAATCTGCCGTAGATCTCATCACTACCCCTAGCTAGGAGGGGGCCAGAGACAATTACACGATACCAACACATCTTTCTAGCAAATATACATGCTGACACTGTCTTCTACTTTGTATGCTCTAACTTTTTCCCTCCTGACGTAGTTGATGCCAGCGTGAACACGTTTTAAAATTCGCTAGCACCAACCCCAGATTTTTTGCTACATTGGCGGCCAAACCCCGTGGTAAACAGTGTACGATTGATTTTTTTTTTGTCTAATATTGCAGTAATTATTTCCAAATAGAGTGTCGCTGTAAAAAATTTGATTAAGTTGGACAAAGACAAAAATAACACCTTGATAAACTAGTGAACTCATACGCTCTACCCCATACGTTTTGAAATGGAGAAGCTTGATTCTGTGACAAGTGAGCCATTTCTGTATGGATCTAGTTGAATGCTTCAGATCATTGGCCTGTTTACAGATACAGCAAGAGTTTGGTCTAAAATCACTTTGTATTTGACAAGAGTCTTTGATGCAGTGTATCTTAACCAGAGTCTTTAAAAGCAAGGAACAACACCATCAAATATCCAGTACTATAATTTACATAATAGAACAGTTTTTATGTTATGTTATCATATGACTGTGTTCCAATGATGTTTACAAAACTTCAAATACTGATGTTTCTGTTTTGCTGAGAGTAGAGGCTTCTGCACAATTTGTTGGAAAGAATATGGTGTCTAACTGGAGTTTTGTGGACCCCAAGACTCAGTCAACCTAGGCAATTCTCCAAATATGACATATTTTCCTCTCAAACCATCCTCCTCACTGTGTGTAGACAACGAATACACTTTGGTCCTCTTCCAGTTGGGTACATCACAAAAGTTGATTCAAATTTCTTTTTTACTGCCATAATAGTGGAGATAGATATTTCTGGGTATTTTAAGTCATGTTGCTATTTGTTTTATAAATATTAAGAAGGGCAACTACATTTTGAGTTTGGTGTCATCATAAGGATTCAGAATAACTTTATATATATATATATTATTTACATGGGTGCCTACAATTGTGACATTTAAAATACATATATGTATTTATTGATTAATAATCTGTTTTTCCTTTGAACAGTTTTACCTCAATTAAATATGAGCTGTCTCTCATATTTTTAGTGCAACATCAATAAAATTATAAAAGTATTGACTTTTTTAAAACATTTGTTCGCTAATCTTTTAGGGTCCAATTATTCTGGATGCTGTTTATGATAGTATATTGTTTTGAATTACAAGTTACATATCCAGCATGTATGTTTGCTAAATGAATAATTATGTTGGAACATTATAATATCACAGTCACCCTACAGAGAACATTCTAGGAATTTTGCCTGCTTTTTGTTATGAGTGATTTGAATACCACCAACATTAGCATAATTTTCTTGTATTCATTCTTCAGAACATTGACTTAGCATTTGTTTTGTGCAGTTTGTTCTGAGAACATTACAGGATTATTGTATTAAATTCCTTGGCAACTTGATGGTAACTTAAGAGCGTTGTTCTGAAGTAAATATTCCTGATGTCGTTAACAAGTTTAGTAAATATTAGTTTAGTAAATACAAGATGCACTATAAGATACAAACACTTTCTTCAAAAATATATTTATTGATCAAATTAAACGTATCATCCTAACATGTGTGCAAACTGTGATTAGACTGTAGTGTGAGTTTAGTAATCCTCTTCAATGGTCTTGGTTTGCTGTTTTGGAATAGGTGTGTTAAACATTAAAAGTGAATGAGAGAAACTTTTTAATAGCATTAAACTAGATAAAGGGTGTGGCACAGCAACTCTCCTGCTGTCTGGTGATGTGCTCCTGATATCTAGTGACGCCTTAGCATGCCATTGTCAAGGGATGGACAGGAGCCGTCTATGTGTGTTTTGTTGCTGGTTATCTTATCTGAGTTCCTCCTCTCTGTGTGAAAGTTCTCAGCTAAATAAACATGGGTGGCTTGCACTTTATCCAGTTCCGGATTTCTTCTCCACACTAGCCGCCAGCGGCACTCACACGGATGACAGGAGATCTGCTAAAGCATCTCCTCTGCAGTGCAGCACTCTCCTCTGGGATTAGCCAGGCTGCATTCCCACCGTCAGCGCCACTGAGTCCTCAGTCTACACACTAAACACAGGGGTTAGACGGTCTACACACACAAAGACACACACATGCACGCACTATGACGTACACACTCATGCATGGGCGCGCAGACACACACACACATACATACAAGCATACACACACAACACTAAACACTCGATGTGCAACTCTTTCTAATCCTATATATTGATTCAAAGTATTTTTACTTAGTATGGCCTGCAGGAATGTTAGGTATCGGAACAATCCTGTTATACAATACAGCGTACACATTTTCATTCTAGGTTTCCTGAAGATATAGATATGTTGTTCAAACGTTTTTTCCAGAACCATGCAAACATGGCTGTGAGCAACTTCTGTTTGATTAAAAACTAGAAAAGATTTATGGTGCTACTAGATCATGAAAGTGTCCATCAGTGCGATTTCTCTCAACCCATTTCTGAGAGGATGGAAATCCTTTCCTCTTCACGCATGCCAGAGGTCTAAGGGTCCATTTGTATGGGCAGGGGTCAGTGAACAACCTATTAGAGTAGGGCTGCTGGAAAAAGCCTTTGAGCAATAATTCTTTACATTTCACTGAGCGTGGCATTTCTGGGTAACAGCTAGAATTTCCCGCCCAGAACACAAGAAAAGTGCCTTTGGAGACCTGCACGGATACAATATGCTGCAGAACCATTGTCATATTGTGAATCATACTGTTATAAATCAAACCAAAAACAGTATATATTAGTTACCGTGCATATTTACAAACTGGATAGTCCTTACTATATAATTAATCAGACATACTACCTGTAAATTGGTGTCAAACAGCCTTTAGGTTAATTGTGAACACGGGGTCCCCAAAGAGGTAACGATCTGCTCCACCGCTGTGTCCCTAAGGACCATTAAGTCCTCTCCATTGTCAATATTAATTTCCCCTGAGCTCTGCTCTGCTGCCTGGTAAAAGCCAGCCAGGCCTCTAGAGAGAAAGGCCCAGAGAGAGGTTCTAAAACATCCTACCCACACACCTCACTGAAGACCCCACTGTCTCCCAGGTCACAGTCTCTAATTGTTGAATAATGAGAGATGATTGTGTTTAGACGGGGGATTTCCACCACTCTTTTTCTTGAAACTAAGATGCGCTCAATCAAGTGAGGGCTTGATTAGACTTTCCAGGGGAACCGAGGAAATTCTCTGTAATGATGCCCTGAGAGAGAGTGAAGTAGAGAGAGATAAATATAGATAGAAAGATGTAGATAGATGTGGATAGATCGGTATAAAGAGATAGAATCTGGGTGACTTGTTGACTGGCTGACTTGTTGGCCGGGTTACTGGCTGACTCAACGGGCCTACAGGCTGCAGGATAGTTCTGGGGGCTGCATGAATTGTGCGTGGATTGTAGTGAAACAAGAGATACATCTACTTCATATAACTACATATACACTTAGTCACAAGGGAAACTGCATTGTCTTATTAAGCACTTAAACGTTGTCTTGTCGAGCACTATACACATTTACATTTACAATTACAAGTTTACACCAAAATGAATAAAATATTAAAGATACCAATCAAGCAGTAAGTTGGAATGCAGGGGAAGACAGGTACCATGTAATATAAAACTTTAGGAAACAACACATTTGTTTTAAAATACTAAGTCAGTTCTTGATACTAAAAAAGAAGATAATAAAGAAAATTCTTGCTTCCAGAAGAATCCCAGCATATCCCCTATTGTCTAATAGACAGCCTCACACATTTAGCTGCACACCATGCACATCAGTGTCATGAAATATCTTCCAGTAGAGGGCATCATAAATCATATCTATTTATAACACTTGACTATTATTTCCTAAGAGAATTAAGGACTTTTTGATGATGCCTTAGCCCAATTTAATTCTTCCTTGACCAGACACTGGGGCTAGTAGTAATACATGTTTTGACATCTGACAATTAACAAACTGTATCCAATAACTATACTGCTACACTTTATGCAGCTAGAGTATATAATGCATTTTAATGTGTTTTAAAATCTTACTGTGACCCAGTGCGAAAATGTCTCCTTGTATGAGTCATTTGCCGTCTCTGATCTGGTATTGTGAAATCTAATCATTCTTGTCATGACTCTGACATTGTGCCTCACAGGCTTCTTACTTCTTTACTCATGAGGCACCAAGCTTCTAGCACGAGTAACATATCACACTGCTCTCTAAGACTTTCGCCTAAACCATTTTTGGCAGCGCTGAACTGCACTCAGTTGCTATGGACACTGATCATGTGTTTTCTTTTTCTTTTTTCCCTTTTTGAAAACGGTGGCCATGACAACAAAGCAGCTGTTAGAGAACACCTACAATGATATGCATTTTAAGTTGCTGCAAGGAAATAGAAAAACAGCCATCACAATTATGGCATTTTGAGTAATTTGTCCTGTTATCTATTTTTCATAATGTGGCCTAGATATGCTCCCGTTCTCAGAAGGAGGAGGCATGGCATGGCTGTAAACCATCAATATGGTTAGTTGTTAATGCAAATCAGAGAAGAGACACATACATAATGGTGCTCATTACCACTTCTAAATGTACTGTGTCCTTCAAGCCCATGTAAATCCAATCAATTAGTATTAAACTCATTCCTTATTGATTTCCATCTTGGCAGTGAATTACCCACAATGCAACATCACACTTCCTGCATTTATGGTGTGTGACATGTGCACTGTGTTCTTTTCAATAGATCAAGTAGAATGGCACCCCGTCTTTTAATAGAATAACACCCAATTTTTAGTAGAATAACAGACCCTCTTTTTATAGAATAACAACCAGTCTTTATGTAGAATAGCACCTTGTCCTTTAATAGAACAACACCTTGTCTTTTAGTAGAATAACACCCCATCTTTTAATTAAATAACACGTTATCTTTTAGTAGAGTAACACCTCATCTTTTAATTGAATCGCACCCTGTTTTTTAGTAGAATAACACCCCATCTTTAAATTAAATAGCACCTTTTCTTTTAGTAGAATAACACCCAATGTTTTGTAGAACGGCACTTTATCTTTTAGTAGAATTTAATAAAACATATAGTAGAATAACACAACACATTTTAATAGAATTTAATTCCAACGTATAGTAGTATAACAATACACCTTTTAGCAGAATAGAATTCCAACTAATGTTAGAAAAACACTTCCCCTTTTAGTATAAAAAACACCTGTCTTTTGCTGTGACACTAATTGTTTGTTATATATGAAGATATAGAAGTATTGACTTTAATGATGAATGGTGTCCAAAGGGGCATTTCAGTGGTTGTTGTCCTCCTTTCAGTTAACAAGGAAACACTGCCTGCCTCACAGGCTGCATACAATGAACAATGCTCTATTGTTGAGCTATGAACTACTGTTTCTCTCCACTGTGTCTACGTGTCATATTCTCTGTCAATCAAGGAAATTAAGAAATCTGTTTTAAAGGTCCACAAATGTGTCACCAACATTCTATTCCAGAGCCCAAATTTCTCTCATTTTAGGAAAATGCTCACATGAATGTATGTCCCAGACACCTGCAAAGTTATTCGTCTTGGTCCCGAACCATCTGCCTTAAATGACATCGGACAGGTTTGTTAGGATTGAGTAACCAACTCTAAGGGCCACCATTTCTGAGGGCCACCTACACTGAGGGCCAACAACTCTGAGGGCCACCTACACTGAGGGCTTTCCTAGAGTAACATAGTCAGTGCACTGACACTGTCGGGCTCTCTGACCCCTGGCAAGGAGAAGCTAGCATAGTGGATCTGATGTACTGGCTGTCGTGGTGATACTCCGAGCTGGTAGAAGTGTGTTTGAATATCTGTGAAATAAGCTGTAGAGCATCACCAGGGTGTGTTTCTCCGTAATTTGCTGGACTTTACTCCCCTCTTCTACACCAGTCAAGTTACTGGCTGGACACATTAGCATGACAAGGTTGTGCACAGTTTTAACATTACTTTTTCATGGAAGCACTTGTGAATGCGAATGGTCCTATAGGAAATCTTTGCTCCTCTCCTGCGTCCACTAGATGGCGATCTCATGTAGACCACGGCTGAGACGGATGTCTGCGTGCTCATCAGGATCCTCATTAGCGCATATGATGAGGCTGCACTTACTATAAAAGGCAGCTGACTTGGCTGGCAACATGACAGGCTGACATGAAATAACGGTTTTTCTTGGAAGGCTTTCCCACACATCCTATGGTTTGAAACTCGCTGTAGCTAGAACATCCTTCTGTATCTTCCTTTCTATGCAGATGTGTTACTGTTTTACTACACTTACATTTTGTATTGTTTTGTTGGGTCGTTTAGAGTTTTGTACACCCTGTTCAGGAACAAAAAAGGTCTGTTCAGTCACACAGGATTGCAGGTGCCCAAAGAAATCACAGACATTCTACAAAGGCATATTTTTCTTGTATTTCTTCAGCTATCAACAGCTTGCCACTTTCATAGCAGTCTTTCTACCATAACACAAGGATGAGGAAGGTGGAAAAAACTGTGAATTTTTAAGTAACACTGCAGTAAAAAAGGGAAAAGGGGGGTGTTAAAGATCACAACCTCAAATATCAGCTCTGCACAATGTTGCCAACTCCTGTTGCTATGGAGATGGCATCCTACTGCAGGTGTGAGTAACGACAGAGGAAGTCAACTGTGCTTTTTCCTGCCTGAGTGTGTCTTTCTTCATCCTTTAATTAAACCTTTCCTAGTTGAATTCCATATCACTCTCCCAACTCTAACTTCACAGAAACACAGGGAATCAGTTTACCGGCAGACAGATGTGTGTCTCTGACCCAAACATCCCACCAAAAGAGCCATGCAGCTGAGCTACACTGACAGCACCACTGGATGTTGGTGTGAACATTGTGTAACATGATGATCTGATCATGCCTATTCATACGTATTAAATGGGAATTCTTTTAAGCATAAGTATGACAATAGTGTATGAGATTGTTGTATCTACCTAACCAGCGGGCAGGGACAAATTCTCCAAGTGGAATCATCCCTTAGGCAAACATCGGCGCAGTGCGAAGATATCCAAGATGAAAAGACAAAGATCTGACCTGGCAATGACCGCAGCATGGCCTGCATTCATCACATCAACTAATGTCAAGAACAGAGCAATATGTTCGTTCTCAGTTTTACTGCAACGAGGGGCGTAAATGCTCTGTTTTGTTACATGATGAAAATAAATGCAATGTTTTTCTTTCTGTATTGTTAACTATAGTAAGAATATAGATTAGTTAACTTTCCAACCACAGGGTGCAAACTTCTCCGTGTCCTTGGCGGAAGGTTTGTCTGATTTCAGGCTGCAGTGAGTCACTTCGCATTAAGCAATATTAGCATCAGCCACAGTCCCTTATTGTGGAAGCATGCAGAGTCCCAGGGCTGCTGTAGCTGTACCATTCTCTGTATTTGTGGTATTGTACACTTGAGATGCGTTTCCAGTGAGATCTTCATCTTTAAAACCTGCTGCTTTTGATTGTACAATTACCACACAAGGGGATTTTTAAGGAGGAACTTATGGAATCACTCAAACTGCCCCTCATCCACTCCTTGCTAGGAGTGCCCTCCATGATCTCAGAGGGTGAATTCCATGGAGTGGATAGGGGTTTAGTAAATGCATCAGCTAAATGGGACACACTTGACTTGAGATTATGCAATTAATGGCCCACTGTTACTCAATAAAACCAACATGAAATTCTAATTTACAAATCCCTCCTGTGGTTGAAGAAATAAACATGGAAAATTGATCATTTCATTTAGGACGTATTGCGTTTTGTATATGTGTAACATCTTAGTCAGATAAACAAATGCATGTCATATCTTTAGGCATGCCTGTCCATCATTTTTGGGGGAAATTGCTCAAAAAAATTATTCTGTGCCTTATGGGATTTCACATCACTCGCTACATGCTAGCAGAGCCTGCATCGGTGCACTCTTATAAATGGAGTATAGACTGGATTTATTGGGATTTTTCTCCATAGCTCACATACTTAATGTACTAATAACCAATGTTAGCAATGATGGATTAGTGTGATAAAAAATGCAAGACTTTCACTACACAATCTAGCGGTATAATCATTATCCTGTTTTTTCTGTTCATTAGTCAGAACAAACGTGGATACCTCCTCCTGAACTAAATGAGAATCAGAGATTTCAAGAATAATCATTTTAAGAATCACTTTTTAAACCAATGGTTAGCTTTGAAACATCAACACTGATCATGTGAATATGGTGTTAGTCTTCGGATAGTTTTTGTAATTAAGTTGATGTTTTTAAAATGTAACATCTGCTAATCTAAGCATGGTCAGGTCCCTGGGCTCTTTTAAACGTTGGTTTCATGTTAACTCATAACCAAACAAATGTCTTGATCCAGTGTCCTCATAGTCATTCATAGAGAGTTTCTCCTTTGTGCTGTTTGTTTCTGATAGCTTTGGAAACATATGTACTATAAATGTAAATATGCAAGTGGTTGACACCATAACAGAATATTCACAAACAAATGATCAATATCAATCTTCATTTTGTTAATCACAGTTAATTGTCAGAGGTGCTCACCTATTGTTAGGGCTAAACAATTCAGAATAAAGGCGTTAACTTGGCGGCCGTACTAAAACTGGACATACGGTTAATATATGGTTGTAGGCATCTGCTGTCCAATCAACAATGAACTTGCGTTCTTATTTTCTCTGATTGGTAGACAGGCACAACATTCTGTTATTGTGGAAAATACTTGATTTTGATTACCTATAATTAGAGGTCATATTTTTAATAGTAATTTAATAGTGAATTTAATAGTATGTTATGTATTCCTAGTTCATGCAATTCATGCAGAATGAAGTGGCTGATGTACTAGACATAGTAATAATTTCCTTTAAATATTCCTACAAGTAGAAACACCAAAACTGTCAGCTGACAATCTGGTAATCAATAAGTAAGCTGTCACGCTGTAATTTCTTTTCATGAACTGGGAAAGGATTAAGCTGTAGAAATGTTACTCTCAAAGACTATACAGTATTTAAATCATTTTAAAATACAACAAATAGCAACCAATTCCAGATCCAATTTTGCACTGACTTGTCCATGTCCGCACATTTTTGGTAGATTGTTATGCACTGCAGGTGTCTGCTGTTTGGGTTTCCTGTGGCTTGGAAACTAACCAAGGCAGAATAAGGGAGGCTTGTTAATCACTGCTTCACACCACAGATCCATTCTTAAGGTTACTGACAAAAAAAACACGTCTAGCCACAAATAGATTCCTACAAGTCGATCATCTAAATATATAAACCACAGAGACATGAATATCCACACATAACAGTAGATAGTTGCCTGAAGGGAGAGGGAATTATACATTAATACGAGCTGACATAGTTCATCGTTCATGACTTCATGTCTGTGTGTAAGCATACAAGTGGGTGTTATATGTATGCATTGCATGTATAATGGACCAACAGGGTCATAACTTACTCATCTCTGTGTAAATTCTAGTATAGGAAATATTTACATACAAGATGGATAAGAATGACTGAAATAGTGTGCAATGTTGTGACAATCAGCTGCCAGTCGCATTCCTTGAAAAAAAATGAAGGTAAACATTTAATAAACAGAGCGTCCACTGATTTGGGAACCATTAAAAGTGGCATGCTAAAGGAGATTGTGTTGACAAAGACATGCTAATCAGTAGGGGTGAGCGACTGACTGAGGAGCAAGCTATTTCAACTTGGTGTGTGAGCTTGGTGCCCAAGGTGGTGTGTCAACCAGCGGCTAAATCAACAAGGCCGAACATGATCATGGCTTTTCATTTAGCAACAATATATTCCACTTAAGAAGACCCGCAAGGGAATTCATGGTGTAGAACTCCAGGAGAACAGCAAAAGCAAATTAACGGCATCCGCCCCCACAGCTGATCTACGTGTCACACAGAAAAGACCGAAGAGCTATGACTTAGGAGGGCGTTTTTTGGGAGGGACTGTTGATGATCCGCATTAGCAGAGATAATAGCGTTTATATTGAGAGTGCTAGTCAACAGTGGTGTAACCTTGCCTGGCCTGTTGAGCTCAGAGCTGTAGGGTGATGGGTCTCTGCCAGGATCTGACTATTAAGACTCATTATTCCCCACTGATATCCCGGGTGCACTGCCGGGCACGCCGAAAGGAAGAGGCACAGGAAAAGGTCAGCGTATGGATCTCGATTTGACCCCGCTAACCCATCTCTGATCGGCCACATCTGTCATACTTAGATGTAACTGAACAGTGATTGAGTGCAGCCGAGCACAGATTGGCGATGGCCCCGGCAGCCCGTCTCATTGCCCTGGCTCTGTCAGATGGAATCCGCATCCACAGTCATAATAGTACATTGTCCTCTGTGCCCGCTTGATCTGAACACTGTCCAAATCGTAGCTTTTGTTTTGTGACACATTCCGGGTTACAAACCGGAGGGCTCAAGCCCTGAATGCAGACTGGCTGGAAGCTGGAGTATATCCTTTCAACTGTCCGCTAAAGTAAAGACTTTATGAAAACGTTTGTGAGATACTGTGTAGTCAATAGTGTTGAATCCAGACACTCTGCACCAACTTCACAGACACAGATGAAGCCTAGTCCGGGGCAAATGTTACTTTAATGTTATTATCATAGCACCTTAAATGTTCCATTACCCAGTGACGTGACGCACTGCACTTTTCATTGAGCGAAGCAACACCTGCCGGTGGATCCAACGGGAGGAGGTTTCCATGTACCGTGGAACATGTCCAACTCTCACACCCTCCCAGGAGGGACGGGAGTACGTGTGAGCCAACCAACATCAAGCCTTCCGTCTTCCCCCACTCCACTCCAGCTAGCAGACAGAAGACCAAAACAGGGATGGAGAGATAAAGAGGATGCAGGGAGGAATATGGGCCTGGTTACGTAATGGAGGGACTTGTTTGCGTGTCCCCTTTGAGTTCACATTAGCTGATGGAGGAGTCTATCCGTACTTGGGCTCTGCCGCACCGCATTAATGTCTTCATTCACAGTCACTGATAATTGGCCTACTTTTAGGGGTTTGTTTGTTTGCATCTATCTACTGTAGAATTGTACATCACCGAGCTGCAACGGGCGAACTGCCCGCTCCTGTTCTTTGCATAGTGATGATACAAAAGCAATGAGAAGCAGAAAGAGTGAGAAGGCAAATCCCAAAACAACCTCGGTACATTGCTAAACCGCTACTGGAGGCTAGATTATTTAATGCATCAGGAAATGTTCTGCGTGTGGTCTTCAAATCATGGTGCATAGTTTTATTGTCACACCATTGCAGACAGAGTTAATTATCTAGAATCATCAAATAAAACATTACAAGATAAGAGTTGTATGCAAGATTGCAATCAATATTTCATCACTGATCAAAATGCAAGAAAACTAAGGTGGTGTACAAATAACTGTGATACTGCCAAATTAATTTCTTCTGTCTAAACGTCAGCGAACACATGAGGAGAAATATTCAGGATATCAGACACTTTAAATGAATCTGTTTGGACAAAATAAGACATCAGCTGAGAGCGACAATGACAGTCCTTCCCAATTGTAAATATGTTTCCCTAGAGCTTCAGCGCACAGTACTGTTATGTCTGGGACCTTGCTTCGAAGGTTTTCTTTCCCACTGTGTCGCGTCATCCCAAATGACATACTGTTTTAGCTGTGGGATGACAGATATAAGACAGAAAAGAATCAAAGGACCTTGAACGCTTAGAAGGAGCTATTAATGTTGCATTTCTAGTGAAATCACCCTTTTAGATGCAACCCAATATTACAGTTTTTATAATATTGCAGCCAGAAGTTGCCAGTAGTTGAAAATGGTGCTCAAGACCCAATGGGTCTTTTTCTTCTGCACTACTTCATCTAGTTGTACACAATTTTAATATGTCACTAATCCAAATCAAAACATATTGTACAAATTTGGTCCCTAAAAACATATATAAATATTTCAAATAAAACGTTTTTGCAAATACAAAACATAATTAGTATTTAATAAATTACTATACTTTCATGATAGATCAGATAGTTACAGATCACTTAGTCACAGTGCTATTAGTATGTATCCATCATAATAATAACTCTTGGGCATATATCAGTTGAAAACACTGCAGAATTAACAGTTAAGTGGACTGTGTGGCGTGTGTGAAATTCAATTACAAACCCGCTGCGGAGACACTCTGTGCAACACTGGCTGATTGGACGAAGCACCAGCCAGGTGGCGACCCTGTGGGCAGTATCTAACACAACACAAAACCAGAGCTGGGGCCCTGCCACCTCACAGTCCACCAACAACACCACTCACAACTCACCACAGAAACACTAGGGCAAGGACATGGTCACTAGTCATGGACATGCAAATCTCACAGATGGTTCTTCCAGCTGCGTTAAGAAGAACCATGCGCTAAGGTCACTAGGAGGGGAAAGCATATTGTTTGGCACTTTCCTGTGTAATTCCTGTCCTCTTCCTGAAATAGCATGTTCTGATAGTGCTCACAATTTTATATTTACACACTCACAAAGGTAAATGACTCCACAGTCGGAGAATCACAGAGCCTTCTGACATCATGGAATAATTTACAATTTGAGCATGCAAAGTGTTTGTTTGTGGTTTTGTATTAGGGGTTATGTATCTAAGATGTACAGTATTGGGTGAATTAAAAAACATGGTGACTGTGCCTGATTCTTTCAATGTCAGAGATAGCTGAGAGTGTAAGTGGCTGGGTTGATGTGAGATTGAAGGGAAACTAAATCAGAGGTCTTTCTGGTTGGTGAGGGCCTACCCAGGCGGACATGACATCTGCATGTTGTGCACACACCCATACTTCCAACATGTGACCAAACCTCAGTGCCTTCAGGAAGTATTCTACTACAGTAGATTTAGAGTAACTAGCAGAAAACTAGCGAAGAATTATTGTGACATCAACATTGTGTGTTCTCACTTTGTCAGTATTGTAGATGTTAAAGTAACAGACAAGAGTTACAAGAAAATCAGGCCACCATTTCCTGCGTTCTCACATTCCCTCAACCATCACCATCACCTTTGACTGGCAGGCCCACTAACGGGCCGTGACAGAGGAGAAGCAGCCCGGGTTGAGAGGGGGCAGCGTGGGAGCAATGCCTCCCTGCCACATCGTGTTGGGATGTCAGCAAGAACCACGGTACCATACCATACTCTTGTTCAGAAAGCCAGTTCGCCCTCTAATTTGGAGGCAGAAAGGTGCTACCACAGGCTTTATAGACCCAGATTAATGGATTCAGTTTGGGAGGGATCTTGAAAGTTAATTTTCAATGGAGGGAGACCGTTAGCTTTGAACATTGAGGAGTGTATCTTCAGTCTTCAGATAGGTAATATTTTTAAGGACATCTTATATTGACCCTAATTCTTCAATTTTTCCACTTTTGTGCCATGAAATAGCTTTGTCTATGTTAAGTTCAAGTAGTAAGTTAGATACTAATAAGCCAATTACTGGCTAATAAGCTGTTAAAACGGCCAGTGGCAAAAGCCATACAGTTCATAGATGCTTTTTGGGGTGGAGGTAAACTTAATAAGAAACATTAGTCAGTTTAACACAATGCTTAAATGTGTCAAGCGAAATATTCAAACTTAGCGTGATGTTAATTTGTGACAAAATGGTCTAATGTCGCAATGCTATACCGACAATGCTTAAATGTGTAGCACTAGGAGTAGGCTAAAAAAAAAATCCAGAGCTGTAGATTGTACACCCTACATGTTTGAATAAAATCAAGAGAATGAACTGAGCTTGTTTGATGTTTAAAATGTGCAGTGAATGATGATAGCATTCATAAATTGTTATTGTTATTAAATATTTGGATATAGAGATCAAAACAATTACAGTTTATGCCAGACAAACACAATCACTGCTAAAATGTAATTAAACTGCAAAAAATAAATTTATTATTTATGCCAGAAAGTGTTTTAGACTACCGGTACATAGAAGTGTTCAAGACCAGCATTTTGTGTTCATGTTAATCAGCAAAACTAGGAATATCATGTCACTTCTATGTAGAACAATATTAACCACATTTCTAACCAGTATTTTGTGGGGTCAGAAATCAAACATTACTGATGAAAGGGAGTAATTTTGCACTGACCATGAAGAAATTAATTTGGCTACAAATGTTTTGTGTGCACGTTGAATAGAAAATCTCACTAAGAATTCCAGTAGGATGTCAAGGGGAACACTGACTGTAACACATCCCAATCACGATCCCCAAGTATCCTGTCAAAATAAAACATGTAAATTATAAAGACAGTTTGTATGGGCTAAATTACAAAAATAGTAGACAGTCAAAAACAGACAAACAATGAGAGAGAAAATTCTGAGTATAGAGTTACACTGTCCAGCACCAAGTATATTATTGAATGTAAATCAACATCTGCCTTCAACATATCTGCATTAAAAATAACCAGTCCGTGGAGCCATATTTGCCCAGGGATGAGGCCCAGCGAGAATAAAGTCATCATATCACAAAGTAAATCGTGGCAGAAAGCTGCAGTTTCACTAATAAACTACAACTGTCCATTGCAAGCCCAAGAACACAGAGAGAGAATGAACCTCTTTGAAGAGGCGTAATAGCATCGCTGTATCTCGTCCTGCGGTGTCGCATCGTGTCTGCTGGGGTTTGACACAACAAGACCTTGCCCTCATACAACATCTCACTCTGACTAGAAAGGTTGATAAGATGATTTTAACATTTAAAAAAATGTCCCGGTCCATGTCCAATCGTTGATCACTCCGATATTTCCCTCTGAAAGGTAACGATGGCCAGGAGGCCTCTTTTTCCTGAAAGTTATCCAGTACTACAATAGGTAACTGCCAGGGGAATCTAATATTTCCTACACAGTGGACTCATTTAATATGTGAGAGGGTCACACTCAATCCCAACTGTATATGAGAGCAAGCTGCTCATGAAACCGATGAGTAAGTGCCATGTGTGCCAACAAAGGGTTTCCAGTACACCACACATTGGAGGGGCAAGAGTCAATTTCCATCTAATCAAGGTCCTTGGTGAGGGAGTGTAAAATGGATTTTAAGCAAGGCACTTCTTTTCTTCAGTGCTTTGATGGTGTCACTGCACTGTAGGCTGCGGAGATGAGTGATGGAATGCCGTTAAAGATCGTTGATGGTTTGGGTACAGTTCTCCAAAACATTCAAAAGAACCTTGGGAACGCTGAAGATTTGATAATTATTTTGCCACATGCCATTATCAAAGTGTAGAGCATTTATAGACCTTTAAGTCATACTTCAACGAATATTTCTGCCATTTGCTTTTAATCTGTCACTGATGTGTGTTTTTTTATTTATTAATTTACTTCTGCATATTCTGGCATTGTTGCTGTAAGAGTTGTATCCTTCAACGACAACTCGGTGGTTATATTACATGTTAAAATTGTCATATTGAACAAGCTAGCCTCCAGAAATCATGGCTGCCATTGTTTGATACCCAGTGTAAGCTCCCAAATGGATTACAGTTTAGATGGAATATGATGCCACAAACGCACTGCATTGCAGCTTCCTCTGTATCTCTTCATCCTCTGCACGGGCCTCTATACCTTTGACATTCTCTTCCAGGTTCAAAGGATAATCATGTTTCAGTGATGCTAATTTGTACGTTTTGCTTACTAAGTACCCCATCCACTGTGAGTATGCATATGAAGATTCCACAATGAGCATTAGAAGGGGCTTGGAAAAAACCCAGCAGTCTGTTTCTAAAAAAGGAAAGCGTAATTAGGGAATGTCGTTGGAGAAGTGAATGGTGAATTAGAAGCCCTCACGGGTATTTAGGAGTAACCCTGTCTCATACAGAGCCAAAGGAGGAGAGGACTGTAGAGATCCTGCAACCGCAGCATTATCTGGACATTCTCTGAACAGTGTGGGAATATCAGAGATACATAATCGTGACTGCTTTCATGCAAGTGGAAAACATGCAAATACATTCCCTCAAAATATTGGATTGTGAATGGCCGTGACCATTCTATTATTGCCTGTGAATCAATATCTGCATTCAACATAGTTTTAATCGGCTGCACCTTAACACCGCAAGAGGTATGGATAACTAGCTGTCCATACATTTTATAGACAGACAAGCAACGTGCCACCCCCCCCCCATTTCTGTAGGAAATGTGCATGTTGGTAGACTACAGACAGGAGGGAGATCTCAATTGCTTATACACCTCACATCCTCTCTCCTCGTCTCCTTCTCAATAGCCATTTTATGAGAAACCCAGAGGTCCCTCCCCTCTGACCTTCTCCTCCAATGGGTTTTTGTAAAGCAGAGAGAAGAGCAAGAAAACAAGACGTTCGCAATTGAGAATCTCCCAATGGGTCGGTGTATGGGGGAAGGGGGTCTCCAGCAGAGTTGCAGAGCCATTCTTCTGCCTTAGAGCAGTCGGGGAGACAGCCCAATTGGAGCTCCAGCAGCACGTTGCCTTAGCTACCGGAGGAATGCTGAATCAGATTGACTCAAACAAATTGTGGCTTTTCTCTGCCTAAATCTGCAGAAGCGGTTGAGAGGCGTCTCTAAATGGACAAGTGATGCATGTGTTGATTAACTGTGTTGTGTATGTTTTGTGTAGCCAGAGTCCAACCATTACAACTGTCCATATGTTTGATGCTTTCACCTTAGCTCTAGGAGAGCACATCAACAATAGACCCAGTGTTATCAGCCTCTCACATGTGTTTCTATGCAAATGTATTTTTAAAATGGGCCGTAAAGATTAGTTGTTGATGGGTGGCTTAAGCTCACATTGGATACAATTGAAGAAAAGAAAGGCATCTGCTCTTATTTTTTTCAAATCTAGATACAATGTTCAGTTTACACATCCATTATAGTCATTTGGCTTTCATTCAATAGCTGCATTAGGTTTTGCTTACATTACGTTATATTTTCCGAGACGTATTGAAGAAGTCTCGATATGCTACATTATTTTGTGTGTAAACTTGCAGATATAGATAGCTCAAGACACCACCTTCCAAAGAAGCGTGAGACACATTTTCAGTAGAGCCACCAGCCAACCCCCCAGTGTTTTTGTAAATGGGAAGACCATTGTGACAGATCGGCGTCAAATTTCTGTGCAGTGTGCACACATATTGCTTGATTTTTATCCGACTGTCGGCCATGGTCCTTCGTTGTACGTCTCCAACATGCTGGTGTAAATTCAAGCGCTAGGAAAATAATACTGCAAAATACAATAAATCTATCCAGCATTTTACTATATCTATCGTAATATAAACATGAGGGTAAAAGAGGGATTGATTATAGTAGCCTATGAATGGTAGAGAGCAGATAACAACAGGGATGAAGTCATAAATAAATCTCATGAGAGCGAGAGAAGTAGCTAGAGGACTGACAGCAGCAGATCAAAGTGTGTGCCTTATAAACAAATTGGGTGCTCAGATAGGCATATTGCCTGTGTGCTAGAAGATTTATAGCCCGGCTGTATATCTACAATGACACATAACACTAACACAGGACACAGGACATTATGCCATGAGCACCAACAACCCCCTAACAGGTTCCTCAGTTGATGATAATACAATTGTGAGCCCTTAAATAGTACTATTATGTATTTCTGCAGAGTAGTGTTCATAAATGAATGATCAAGGTCGGATTGAATCGGCAGCAAAATCTATTATTATGCTAGACTTTTTCGGTGCCTCCCTTTTTATAAAAAATGAACGATGAAAACAATCTGAACTAGATCCAGAGCGCGATGACCTTAAAAACTTGAATCCAACCATACCATGTTCTGGAATTGGGAGAAAGGTTAGAATGCTCTCCTGTTCACTGATCTAAAACATTTGAAAGACTTCTCAAAATATTTTAACAATCCTGTAAACTCATGGTTGTTAAAATATAATTGATATTGCTTTCCTAGACCAAAGTGATCTGGCCATGTCCTACGTTTGAGTCAACTTTATGTAATGTCACCTCCATTGTATTTATTATTAGATATTTACACCCTTTTCAGACCTTTGATTTCATGATAACCTGTTCATGATTGTGGCCATGTCTCATCACAGCAACTCCCAGTGGGCCTGCTACAGGTGATTGGTACTTGTCCTCCTGAGTGCTTCCAACGTGCTTCTACTTCTTATCAAACTGTTTACTCTACTTGGACCTTTCTGCAATAACCTACACACTTTGGAAGAGCACATTCTCAGGCCCTTGTCCCGAATTGCCCAACCCACCACAAGAAATCACTAGAAAAAGAAGGCAAACGTGTAGATAGGAAAACAACCCAAAGTTTATTGTACTCTCTTTTGTACATTTTTGAATACATGTGAAATGTAAAATTAATAATAACTTTATTTCTATTACCAATTAAATTGCCTTATTGTCATCATATTAAGCGAGTTGTGGAGTGAGTTTATGGTTGATTGTAAATTTCACACTTTCTAAACTCGCTACACAGCAAGCTACCCCCTACGCCCAACTTATAATCCGGGTCACAGCACCAGTAAAACACGTCAATATACTGTTGATAATAGTTTACCATCTCTCACTGACAGTGTGACTGGTTCCACACTGGGTGGGAAATTGTGTATGGTACGTGACCGCCCTCCTTAACCTCTTTCCTACCTTTGAGCATTACAAAATAAACAACTGAATGGCCTCATAATTTTTTTTTACCAGTGAGTCGATCTTCTTAAAGTTAACATTGGCCATCATGATCACTGATATAAGGTCCAGAAGTGTGTTGGAGATCCTGTGTTTCTTACAAATCTAAAGGCATTATGTATTGTGTCTAGAGTGTGCATATTAGACTTAAGTTGTTCATGTATAGAATATCAGTGCCATCCAAAGGCAAGTTAAGTACTAAACATGTCCTGTAGAAAAAGTTTTTCCTAAGTCTACACTTTGTCTGTGAGTTGTTGAATGTAACAATGGTCTAATGTCCAGAGGTGTCTGCTAGAGCAAATAGTCGTCCTTGCCAGCAAAGCCACCTTTATTTAATTGAGGTTTTAGGATTACTACTAAAATAATTTTAGAATCAAAGGTGGAGTAATGGAACTTATTTAAATACAAAGATAAATTATTTCTCATTCAATTCATGAGTTGTAATATATGTATTTGAATTCTAATATATGTAGGCAGCAGCTTCAAAAAATACAAAATGCCCAATCACTATTACCACACACCTATATGGTTTAGACCAAATCAGGACAACTTCCTAATATTTCCGGAAGGCTTGAACCTTCCAAGTACCACTCATTATTTTCTAATCAGTTGTAAATGTTTTGGTGCACCTGATTTTAATTCTAGACATTTATTGTGATATCAAAGTTTGGGATACAAAACTTTCTTGACACAAATAGACTACATATCTCTTCATTTTAATTGCATAAGAGTAATTTTGTGATTTTTTTTCTTAAATTGGGTAAACTATATCGATTATTGCGATTAATGAGTCTGAGTGTGGAATGCGTACTTAATTTTCCCATGCCGGTATGTATAATGGTTCTATTTCAGCCCTGAGGTTTTACGCTGCTATATTATTGTGCCGGAGGAGTATGATCAGTTCTCCTTTGTAAATCACTGCAAATCCTTGTAAACCTAACAAATACACTCTTAAACGATCCTTGCTTCCTGTTCCATTTAATCTTAGAAGATGAAGTCTTGGCCCACACCTCCTGAGTACCAGGCTTTAAAGACTCTTTGCTGACCTTTCCCAAAGTGCATTTTTTTATTATTAAAACTTGTACTCTTAAAATATTCACCTGGGACAGTCAGAAGAGGATTGGTCACCCCTCCGAGCATGGTTCCTTTCTATGTTTCTTCCTAAGTTTTGGCCCCTCTTAGGGAGTTTTTCATAGCCACTGTGCTTTAACACTGTTGTTGCTTGCTCCTTGGGGTTTCAGGTTGGGTGTTTTATTAAAGCACTTTATGACAACTGCTTATGTAAAAAGGCTTCATAAATAAATGTTATTGATGATCAATACCTGCATTGGCTTTTTTTGCTTAGTGACTATCTGGAGCAATAATATAATCTGTTTCTGCCTTTTAATGATAGCATTATCCAGCAACAATTTTTATTTTTTGAGGCTCCATCTATTTTATTGCATGAAATATGTCATAAAGCCTATGTTGTATAGCGGTGGAGAATCTGTTACCTTGGGACTAATCAGTATCATGAAATATAATACAAGAGAAGAGTGCTACCAAAGGGCAATAGCACCTAATTGCTCTGAAGAATGTGGTGATAGAAAGAGAGAGTAAAAACGAGGAGAGAGTGAAAGTTTTTGCTCTTGTCCAGTTTAGGAAAAGGGACAAATACGGACAGAGAGGTAATGGAGGACTGCAGCAATCTGTTTGGTGCAGACAGAGTAGAGAAGAGCAGAGAGCCGTCAGTGGTCTGAATAAGTCTGTGCCACTCTTGGCTGGCTGGCTGGAGGAAGAGAGCCATGTTAGGGATTGATGGATATGTAGCCAGACTCTGAAGGAGGCCAGGATCTTTGCCATAAGAGGAAATAAGCTATAGCTTCTTACTCTTTGAATAATGTGTAAAGTGAAGATAATGGATTTCCTTTCATTCTGCTAGAGCAGAGGTGTCAAACCGGTTCCATGGAGGACCAAGGGTCTGCAAGTTTTGGCTTCATCTTTCACTTGATTGATTCATTAGGTCACTAATTGGTTAGTTTATACCCTCACCTGGTTGTTTAGGTCTGAACTGGGGACCAATTCAAAGGAAAAACCAAAAGCCTGCAGATACTGCCCTCTGTGGAACCGGTTTGATACCCCTGTGCTAGAGTAAAGCACTTCAATCTGCAACAAGTGTCAAATAACTGCCTATGTCAACATTCTGCAGTAAGCTTAATTATTCTTAATATAACATTTCTAAATACATTGAAGTCTGTTGAAACAATTTAGAAAGCACAGATGAATGTTATTAAGTGAATACAATGTGGTACTGTTTACTGTACTTTAATTATGGCTGCTCTGGAAACAACTCACAACATCCCAGAGGGCCAGTACAGGAAACAACTCACTCCATCCCAGAGGGCCAGTACAGGAAACATCGCACTCCATCCCAGAGGGCCAGTACAGGAAACAACTCACTCCATCCCAGAGGGCCAGTACAGGAGACGTTTCATTTCATCCCAAAGGGCCAGTACAGGAAACATCTCACTCCATCATAGAGGGTAAGAAAACCATGTGTTTTTTTGTCACTGGACCATCATTTTCTGCCACCAAATCTTCATCAGGCTAAAAATACAATACCCTAATGCATAAAATGTCAATTGCATTCATATTTATTTGCTTATAGATCTATTTTCTGTTTAATAATGTCATTATTATTTATAATAAAATTTCACTCAGAAACCTGGTTTCAGCAGGCCTAGGTATCCCCATTTGATTGTGCCCCTAAAAAGGCAAAAAACATAGTACTGTTAGCCCCAGATTGGAATTTCTGGATTTGCTTAAGCTCAAAAAAGATACATGAGTTGTTCCTATCTGTGGTGCTTGAAAACATAGTTAAGAATCAGTATGGGAGATGATTGCTTCTTGGCCTTGCTGGCCATCAACTGCAAAAAAGACAAGGCCCTGGATGTTCACAAAATGACAGAAGCTTTTGTCCCCTCAGCCTGTAAAAATCCTTTCACCTGCTGACCCCGCCACTCTTGATTGGAAGGTTTTGTTCTTCTGAGTGTTGGTGGCTAAAGTGAGCTCCTCTGCCCACTTGAGGATTTTGATTCAGTCCGTGTTATAACCCCAAGAGAATAGACATGGCCAAGGTTTTCCAGTGTCTCCTGGGATGTGGTGCAGCCTAAACTGGATGAATGGCAGACTGACGGGGTCTATGACAGCCTCTCTTCTTTGCCCCTGATACTCGTAGTGGTTCCGCTTCAGATGTTTGATGGAAAGTCATACCTTTTGTCTTGAGATCATCTTGACAACAACTATGACATTGCATTAACAAGGATGTCCCCTTGCCTATCTTTTTGATGGCATGCCTAGGCGCTCCCATGGGTAACATGCTTCAGGCCGCCAAATTCAGTGACCTGCCCATCCGGGCTCTTCTACTGTCCCAAAATGTGTTGCACAGAGTGACCAACTAAAAAGGAAACTTGGGATTTTGCCATGCCCAAGGTTCCGTCAATGTATAAGTGACATACTGTAATCATCAAACCAAATATGTAAAATGTATATATTTGAAATACAACCCCGTTTGAAGTGTGTGGTGAATAATACTGAGCTTTACAGTTGTGTATTATTATGTGCATCACGTGGACACCAATGTTCTGGGATATTCAACACTAACTTTTGCATATTCCCTTAAACCCTATAGCCCTTGCCCAATGCCAACTCTTTCCTATGGGTAGCCTAATGTGTTTTACCTGCCTCATTTTCTGAGTACAATACATTCTGAGTGTCAATAACTAACAATGCATCTTCCATTTTAATGAGGAATATTTATTTCAAAACACCTGAGGAGAGAAAGTATTTCCTACATGAAGAAAAAAAACAGCTCACCAAATGGCTTCACTTTCACATGTTTTGAAATCGCTGTCCAGGGTTCTGAAATGTGCTTTCCCAATGACACGTCACGTGACTGCTGTCTGCCTTGCTCAGCACGGAGTCCACTGGTTTCTGAAGATTTCACGTGAGAATACGAGAAATTAAACCCCGTACGCTGTAATCTTCCTTAGCCAGTATTCGTTTAAACTGTCAGTCGGTTTGCATTGTCTTTATTGTGGAGGAATGTGGGAATCAAAGCACTGACAAGCGAATTTACGATGATAGACCAGTGTTCTTCGTTTTGTTTCTATCTTTTTCACTTCATCCAAATACCGTGAATGCAGGGCACACAGCGGACGGCTTGTCCGCAATCAGAAAGTGCTCGTATGTCTGGGGACCGGGTTTAAGAGGATGTAAGGATCAAGTAGCTTTTTTCAACCCAAGTCTCCTTATCAAAATGCAGAAGGGAATACGACTTAATGATGGTCATGTTACCTACCTGGGTCTTTTGGCAAAGAAGGATGGTACGAGGCGAGGCTGCTTGAGCAAAAAGAGCTCAGACAACACAAAATGGCACACAAAGTGGTTCGCTTTATTACAAAATATGTTGTTTTACTTTGAAAGCGAGTCCAGCTCTCGACCCGCAGGATTGTACCTGTTGGAGGGCTGTCTGTGTGACAGGGCGCCGTCACCTAAACCCTCACAATCATCCAAGGAGTGTTTAGAAAAGCAGGTAAGAATTACACACATAAGTTTAAAAAAACATTTGCATGTGTCATTATTTTATCGAATTAACATAAATTATGCATCAGATAAATGCTACCGACGTGCATATTAATGAAGAGGGTGAAAACAGCTGATGTGAATAAGACGGTTTAGTATTGTCATTTTTTAAATGAGTATCCTAGACTGCTTGAAGCTCAGGTGTTGTGCCCATTTATTTTTTCTGTTCCTCTTGATACGGCGCAATTATTACAATCAAATTATAACCTACTCTATCTCAGATGAAACGTAGAACAGTTTGCTTGCTCATTGTGCTTGAGTTATGTAATGTGTGCATCTGATTAATGATTCTATAATCAACAGCTAATTGAATACCAAGCTGTCTCACGGTTTTGCTGCATTGTGCCTTTATTGGGGTTACTTGTTTTGGACAAAAATACCGTCGGCAACTAATGGCCAATTAAGTAAAAATACAATTAATTCCTTCATCCACATGTATTGCCTACATGTTTTTTTTTTCAATTTTATTGTGGTTGATCGCTCTGTTACTGCCAAACATTCTCAATGTAACGTTATCTGAGAGGCATGTACATTCAAGTTTGCTTATACTGTTTTCCCCTATTTGTTTCCGGCAAGAAAATTGCGCTAAAGAGTAATGCATTGCTTCCCAGAGTCGCCATCTTGTGGAAGATTGACGTAAAATCACTGTTTGACGTATTGATAAAACTCTAACTGGTATTAATAGCATCCTACCTTGGCAACTGCGTCTGCAGCAAATTGTGTTAAACAACAAGTCTGTAGGTCTATTTCAAGCAAGAATGTGGGTCATCATAACTTGTTTTATGTGTTATTTTGCGTTTGGTGAAACCAGATTAGTTATTTCTTTACATTGGGATAAGTGAATGGGAGCTGAGATTGTTAAAATCTGGAAGAAAACGTAAATATTTATCTTTGGATAATGATAGTAAATAGATATACCGCCAGTAGGGCAGACTTAAAAAGAATGCAACAAGGATTTGGAAGAATGGGATATATAGTATTAAAACTGTAGTAACAATTAAACGTCTACTTCTTCCAGTTTTGTTTAACTGATATCCTTCACCTTATCATGGCTCAAACCATTACTTACAGAAAACAACTATTAACTATTTTTGGTGGTTTCTATTACTGAAATAAAATATATTTAAAATACATATAGTGATTGTGAGATTGGATTAAGGTGGTGTTAGTGTTTCTCTTTTAGTTTGTTGTGTTTTGCCTGCAGTCTATATAATTGTACAGGGCTACAGTCCAAAGGGAGTCCAGGCCTTTCCTGTGAACAGCTGTCACTGTGCTGACAAAGCAGTATGTGGCATAGTGGCTAGTATTTTGCTCTCCCAGTTCCCCTCATAAAATTATGAAAACAACTAATTTCATGATTTTGTAAATTGTTGGAGAAATGTGTCATGAATTCACTTGTTTTGATCTATTATGCTGAACCTAATTATTCATTGGGTTACAAATAAAAAACATTTGACTATGATGTTCTTTTGTAAGTGTTTGTGAAGTTTGTGCTTTAAGAAATGGTCCCTTTTCCTCAGTTTCACTGTATAGGTGCTTGTCAACAGGTTAGGATCACAACCCAGTACAATGTCAGCAACATACAGATTGTACTTGGCCTGCCTTTTTTGCATCTTTCTACAATCTTCAAGCCAACATACATTTCTGCGCATATTTAATGTTTATTAGAAAGCAAAACACTCACTATACTTTCACATATACGCATGTGTCAGTGTTCATTTGGTGTGTTTACATATAGTATGAAATTATTTAATATAGGATAATGAATATATCAAATGTTGAAATTGAGAAATTGTATTGATTTTGGGGAAATAAATGACCATTTCTAAAGTATTTTTGGGACAGGGGCACTGTGTTGCATCACCTCTTTTTAACAGTACCCTTTAACTGAGGAGACCAATTGCTGTAGTTTTGAAAGTAATTTTTTTTCTCAGATAGATGATTAATACAGTGCCCCTGTGTTGACATGGAAGGGAAAAAAAAGCCTAAAGTGCATGAGCCCTCATGTGAGTTGACCTGACAGCATTTCCGTGCTCAGTTAGCGCATTTAATATTCTACTTGTGTATTACATATTACAGGTTAAGAATGTGTAGTCATCTAGCTGTTATATTAAACTTGTTAAATGTTTTACTAATTGAAAGAACCGAAAGCATTGTAATGGATGTCTTGACTATGCGTTCGCACATCCGTCTTAAAGCGACTGAGTAAAGCGTATGTGCAAGTTATAAAACGCATGCAAGCTTTACATTTTTTTCTCCCTCCATGTTAGTTCCGTCCCTCCATAAATTGCAGCTGCTCAACATTTTGGGGTCACCTTTGTCGTATTTTTCGTTTCATAATGCACCAAATGCTTTCAGTGGGGGACAGGTCTGGACTGCAGGCAGGCCCGTTTAGCCTTGCTGTTGAAATCTATGCTGATTGTGGTTTGGCATTTTCTTGCTGAAATAAAAAAGGCTTTCCCTGAAAAAGATCTGGATGCCACCGTATGTTACTTTAAACCTATAGTTGTGCACAAAACTTTACATACCCTTGGAGAATTGGTAATACATGTACCATTTGTAAAGAAAGCTTGAGTGAGCAGGCAAAGCAGGTGTTCTATTTCTTATGGGATTCACATTCAACTCTAGGTCATAACAAAAATGGCACAATCATAAAACAAAACATGGCAACAAAGAAAAAAATGAACTGACCCCTGTTCAAAAGTCTGAATACCCTTAGTTCTTAGTACGGTGTATTGCCTCCTTTAGCATCAGTGACAGCGTGCAGCCTTTTGTTATAGCTGTCTAGAAGGCTCAGAATTCTTGTAGGTGGTATAACTGCCATTCAACTTGGCAAAAAGCCTCCAGGTCATGGAAATCTTTGGTCGTCTTGCATGAACCACACGTTTGAGATCTCCCCAGAGTGGCTCGATGATATTTCGGTCAGGGGACTGTGATGGCCACTCTAGAGCTACCTTTTATCATACATTTTAAAAAGATTCCCCATGCCGTTAGCGCACACATACCACCAAAACATCAGTGAGCCACCACCATGCTTTGCAGTGGGCATGGTATTCTGTTCACTATAGGCCTGGTGACACCTTTCCAAATATAGTGCTTATGGTTGTGACTATAAAGCTCTATTTTGGTCTCATCACTCCAAATTTCTGTGTGCCTGAAGCAGTGAGGTGTGTCAAAATGTCGTTGGGCATAATGTAAACAGGCTTTTTTGTGGCATTGGCGCAGTAAAGCATTTTTTTCTGGCAACTTGACTATGCAGCTAATTTTTGTTCAAGTGTCGTTGTATTGTGTTCCTTGGAACAACCATACCACCTTTTTCCAGAGCAGCCTGTATTTTTCCTGAGGTTACCTGTGGGTTTTCTTTGTATCCCGAACAATTCTTCTAGCAGTTCGGGCTGAAATCTTTCTTGGTCTATAGATCCCTGAACATTCCACTTCTTAATAAGTGATTGAACAGTACTGACTGGCATTTTCAAGGCTTTTGATATATTTTTATATCCTTTTACATCTTAATAAAGTTCTATTACCTTGTTAAGCAGGCCTTTTGACAGTTCTTTTCTGCTCCCCATGTCTCATAATCTAACCTGCTCAGTGCATCCACGTGAGAGCTAACAAACTCATTGACTATTTATACACTCACACTAATTGGAATTTAAAATGCCACAAGTGTGGGAAATTCACCTTTAATTGCCATTTTCACCTGTATGTGTTACCTAGTGTGTATGTAACAAGGATAAACATTCAAGGGTATGTAAACTTTTGATCAAGGCCATTTGAATGATTTCTGTGATCACTATGTTTTGATCATTATGCCAGGGTATGCACATTTATGACCACA
>JACXGJ010001573.1:0-20031 GCA_016801105.1 Esox niger | reverse complement strand
ATGGTTTTTAGTCAGGCATTTATTTCCACAGCTTCATCCCTGAATGCTGTACTGTAGAATGATGATGCATTTGAGTCCAAGGTTCCTATGGATTTATTTGAATCTCAGATGAGAATGATGTGGAAGGACTCAGGGACTGTAAAAAGTGTTTCTGTGTCATCATACCTCTCCACCCCTCTCCTATTAATACAAGCAATGCAATCTGGGCTAAATTTGTTCCTTGCAGTACCTTAGAGTGGTCAGTGCCCATTTAGGGGAAACACAGCCAGTCCTCTTTAGGGAACAGCAGCATTTTACAGCATTCAGCAGTCAGTGGTGGCTGATGTATTTTTTATGTTTGTTCACAAAAACTTTGAGGAATCTGACAACCCAAATTACAAATGTTTTCTTACTATCAGCAAAAAATGTGTTAACTATAGGTTGCCTCTACAGTATAGAGATATATTGCAAAAATACCCAGTTGGGAGCAGTCAGGACAAGCAAATCATAGAGTATATCAGCTGTAACCAAGGTCATCAGTGATCTTGAGAATGCACAGGACAAAAATAACATTATGTATAGAGTTTTATCTGCTAAAATCCTTTGACACTGTTGTCCTTGCCCTGCTACTGTATAACTGTATGTTGCATTTGTTTAGGTAGTGAAGGACTGGAGGGGTTACACAAAGAAGTTACGGACAGAATTCATATTTGGCTGAGACACCATTCAAAACATATGCACCCCTATCTTAATTTGCTCCTTATCTGAATATATCTTTTCAGATATTTATGCTTTATGGATCAAGACAATCAGGAAACATAGGATGTGTTTACTGAAAGAGCTGTGTGCTGGATTCAAATTCATGCTGCAGCAGTATATGTTACACCCGAGGTCATACCCCAGAGCACCCTGGGGCGCAGACTGTTTTAATCAGGCCTGAAAAAAGTAGCCTGTGGAAAATTATCCACCCAAATCACACATTCTGTTTCCTAAAAGGCCATTAGAGAATGCTGGCAAGGACATTCATTATTTGTCCTGAATCAGAGCCAAATCCCCCCCGAAATATAATGTTTTGAAATGTCCACAACTCTTATATGCTCTCATGGTGAATTCATTTTTCAAACAATAGAACAGAAAACACTTGGATCTGGATAGAACCTTTGCCAGGTTTTCAACAAATACAACCTAATACAGAGTAAACCCATTGTGTTTTCAAGTTCTGTGATGGCAGGAACAGTGATATGGTAATACTTGTAATTGGAGGGGATTGTGAGGTTTGTAAGGATTAAAATAAATATAAGGAGCAACACCCGGATGAAAAGAGAAAACCCACCACAGTCTTCTGAAAAGCTCTGGACCATATATTGTGTATATAGTACCAGTACTATTTTGGAGATAATTCTCCAAAATGTGGGCGTCCAAACCTTTAAGTGCTTGTATTGTGCTTGAGCAAATCCCCAGCCCATGCCTGGTATCTGTTATGGGTATGCTGGAAATTAAAAAAGCATTATCTATTTCTTTTGAGTTATTTAATGAGACAAATGGACTGCAGGTAGATGCTGGTTTTGGCACAGTCACATCAAAACTTAAACATGGGTGTTCCTTGATTTGGGAGCATAGGTTAAATCAGATTGGAGTACAACAGCATCTTATCACTAGAATTTTAGATATAAAAAAAAAAAAACTTTTGTGTGGTTTCTCTCTCTTCCTAACAGACTGTTTAAGCTATGAACTCTCTCTCCTTCCCTCTCCTATATAATGCTTTGGTAATGTCCGAAACGTCTTATTCCATATGCTCTAGGACTACTTCTACACTATTATTGAACTTAGTTTCCCGGTGCCCTTTAAAAGCATTTGTTGCATATTGGAATTTTAGATAAACATTTTAACATGCATATTTACTCCATAGGCTTCATAAAGGTCAAATATGATGTATATAACACATACAAAATATAACCTCACTATATATTTTTACATGAAAAAACATAAAAGGGCTGTCAGGATAGCTGTCACAGCACCATCTATACGTTGTTGAAGATATATGAGAACAGCTGCAAACATCAGTGAAACAACAGCAGGGATTTTCATTGGTTTTACTTGCACACAATGACATTTTCTCATAAACTACACACAACAACAAGTGAAAGTAGGACTGCCCCTTCCCGTTGCTCTCCTAACTTACTCTAGCAGACTAGACAATTTGAAACAATGTAGTAATAATACTCATTATGAAACTAAATCAAATGTATTTGTAATAAAATAATTATTATCTCAAGAAGCTATCGGGCAGAGATAGCATGCAGCTCTAAACAGCAGGTTATGTGGAGCAGTTCACTAAAGACAGACGTAGTACATTTTCCACATTATAATATAACTAGCAATAAAGGCCAAGGATATGGAGGGTTATGCAAGCCAGGTATTTAAAAAGTTATAGGGCCACTATGTAGAATTCTGCCTCTAATGTTTACAAGACTACATTTTAAACAATGACTCAACAAGTCTACCACTCTTCCCTAACCAAACAGACCTGAATAGTATTAGCTAGTCCAGGGTGGTTACGGGTGCAGAAAGATATCACTGCGAGTATTTACAATGAATATGAGGAGACTACAAGTGAATTCAAAATGATTTCAATGGGGAATATCACTTGGAACAAGTTTGCAGAAAGAAATATTTGAAGCATTAGAGAAATACATTCCCTGCAGTGTCCTATTCATGTAGGCCACTAGTACAGTAAAATCCTTACAAGTGGCCTTTCAAAGTCTGTAAAACTGGTAAAACCGATGTCTTTTAGCAACATGTAGATGACAACAAACCATCAATTATATCTATTCATGACAATACTCAGATGAACATGGACATCCACCATCTCTTTATTTTAAATTCAATTCAATAACAAACCTTACATTCTGTGGAGGTGAGTTTGATACTTTTTCAATGTGGTTTCTGATTTTTAAACATTTTGGTGAATCTCTATTTTATTACAGTTATTTTGGGGCATGTCTTTTCTCTTCAGTGCTGGGAGCATAAAATGATTCTGCGAATCTTGCTTTGCAGATGCAGCACATATGCTTGCAGTGTAGTCTGAATTGACCACAGAGTTCATAAACACCGACATGCGTTTCGGAGTCGTATACAAGACGTTACGATGACGGGACGTGACATATCTAGTCCAATTTAGCCGTGAGTAGTAAATACAATGCATGAAACAGGCTGTGTTAAACAAGTCACTCTTCTTGCTCTTAAAGAGAGAATGAAGGCTACAACAACAAGCCTGCGTGCCCGATACACATATATTATTTTTGAAGGATGAATACCTCAGTGTAGAGATGGACAATAGTTAAGCCATGAATAGTGATGAGGTGAAAGTTGATAGCTGCTGTTTGGACATCTGCTGGGTAAAGATTAGGACCAGCTTTCACTCAACATGACTGTTGTCAAACTTAACATAAGGAGGCTTTTTACCTTGAGTGTGATTCCCATGTGTGAAATGTGATAATGTTGAGTGTTCTTTAGCATAGCAGCACAGACGTTTTTCTATTTTGCCATGCCATTCTTTGGGGGTTTTGGTGTTTTCAATGCAGGTTTTAACAATGAAAGAGCTCCAAGATGTGTATTTAAAACGTTTTTTTTTAAATACAACAACAGTGTGAAAAAAAATTATAAATGGAATAAATCTGAGTCTGGTGTGGCCTGAAATGAACTTTTTGTCCACCAGCTAATATGGATGGTCTATGATCATTAAATAACTGTGACTGTTCGTACACAGACCTAGTGCTGCTGGGAGAATTCAGCACAGAGAAAGCCTGCTTAGTTAAAATGGAGTAAGACAAGAAGCACTAAGAGCCTATCCATTCACACAGAGTGGAGTTGCTAGGTAACAGGTAGCGCGCAGTTATGTAATTGGCACTGCCTCTAGCTTCCATGTCTTATGGCTGTTCCTCTTGGGAGACTAAGCCATCCCAGGCAGTCAGGGGGAGGCTTCCTACTGAAAGCCCCATCGATCGAGGTGGTGGGTGAGGATGCGGGTTTCCCTCTCCCAGCCCCCGTGTGCTGTTTACACTCCTACTGTCAATAATGAGAAAGGGTAGATACACGTTTAAAATGTGAGAGGGTTTCAGTGATGTGTGTCTGCAGTACACAGCAATCCCTTTCGATTCCAGTTTCGGTGTTCGCCCGATAACTTTCTTTAAAAAAATGCATTGAGGTAAAATGTTGTGGTTTGGGGCACTTGGTCATTTATATTATTTTTGTGGGTGTGTAAAATGTTGCTACAGGGAAAGTGGTTATACCTGTGCTAGTGATATCTCTTAGTATCAGACTGGCTCAGCTGACTGCACTAAGTCAAAGATCAAGCAATACTTCCCAGCAGAGTTCCCCATTGCAACTTTATGACAACACCCAGCCCGTTCAGAGCCATACCAGAGTCCTTGGCACCGGCTCTTGCCCATCCTGGCACTGGAGCCAGAGTCGCTGAAGTCGAGGTAATGGAGGGAGAAAGGATGTCCAAGTACCTCAAATAGGTCATTAGTCACTCATAATGTAAGTCTGTGAGCTGTCACCCAGGGCCCCATTAATATATGACTTTATATTGTTATATTCTGTATTCTAGTGAAGCCATGCGGGCACTTTGGGGAAAGCATCAAGACTGCAGGTGCTTTTGTAACCAGGAATCACCCGTCGGCAGTTCACCATTCCATCAATACACCTTAGACTAGCCAGGCTGTTGTATGTGGATAAAAATAAGACCCAAAACCAAACTGTCTTTTGGATAACTGAATTACCACTCTAATTCTCTCACTCACTGCTAAATATGCAACGTGTCTCCTGCTTTCAAAGTAAGCCTTGAGATTGCTATGGACTACCTTTGTAAGGTGCCTTATCATCACAAATTTAAATGGCAGTTAACCGTTATTTGCAAATCCCACTAGGCGCAAACTGCTTGAATCATCATCGTTTAAATGTAATATCTCAAGGTAAAGTTATGCTAGATCAGTGTTTGAAACTAAGAATCAATCAATGATTTGTAAAAAGTCACCAGTGTGTATTTTCTTCAATTTTCAACCAGCATTTAAAACATGTTAGGGTAACCCATACATGGATAAAATCTGAACATGATATTGTCATCATTGTAAACAAATTTTGAACACAGACAAACTTTAAATGTGCTTTATACAAATTAATGATACCTATCGGCAGAGAGTTGTATAACGTTTCTATAACTCCATTAGGATCTGACATTGTCATTACAAACTATGAGCACACTGACATGTTTGTAGCAGTGTCACTTCTAACCATCGATGCTGGAACAATTAACAGACTTTCATTTCAAAATGGGGTTAAAGTTGAACCCAAACAAAGCTTGTCATTGGCCTTCACCTCACACACCTTCAAGAAAGTATAACGTTTGCCTTACCTTGCTTCTTTCTTCACATACACATTCTATGTTACAGATTAATCAAAATAGAAAGAAATATCAGAAAACACGTGTATTTTAGATTCTTCAAAGTAGATACCTTTGCCTTAATGATAGCTTTGCACATTCTTGGCATTCTCTCAACCAGCTTCATGAGTTAGTCACCAGGAAGGCATTTCATTTAACAGGTAAGCCCTTGAATGAGTAGGTGTGTCCAAATTTCCAACTGGTACTGTACATAATATTAGATATGGTCTCAGGGCTGGCTAACTCTGGAGATTCTCTAGAGATTCCTAATCTTTATTGTGTTAGGTCAATTGGTATATGAAAAGATGTATGATGTATGACAATTTTGGAAATTTGAAAGATGTATTTCAGTTTGCTCATTGTGTGTTTTGTTTTGATTATTCCATTTTTGACGTTCTACATGATCTCACGTTCAGACTGGTGGCCTGGGGTGGAACAGTGGTCTAAACTTCTGTTTGCAGTGCACAAGTACTGCGACTGCATGAGTTTGAAGTGGTCTGCAGCTATTCCTCCTTTATGTGTCCCCGATGCCACTTTAAAGTACACAGAATATGGCTTTTTATGATAAATTAAAACAGACACACAATCTACATGATGTTAGAACCCTATTTTGTTTACTTAGGGCAAGAATTGTACTGTCTGATTCGGCCCTGCCCAATACCTGCTATTCAGGTCAGATTTGCAATTTTTCCAGTCTCGTATCCAGTACTTACACAGGTCTATGTTTTGTTTCTAGGGATTCCAGGGACAATTCACCTGTAAGGCTCCAGTATGACATGCCTAACGGGACATTTTAAATCCATTGCCGGGGGCACAACCTGCATTGCTTTAGAGCACTATTAAGCTAGATTGGTCCGATTCCATAAAGAAATGTGTAATTCAGCCATACATAAGAACAAACATATTTTTTACAGAAAGAAATACTATGCCATATAGGTGTAACTAAATGCAGCTGATTATGGCCTATTTGAGAGAAACACCCTGGAAAACAGGGATGGTATGAAAAATTGGCATTGGTTTAATATAGAGATGATTTACAACAGTATCATACAATTACTATTTAAGGAAAATTCATTACAATAGAGTTTTGTGTTGGTTCTGTTGTGATTTTCAAAATGTACTATACATAGTGCTTTTTGTAAGCATATCTGAAATGGAAATGAATACATAACAACTGTCATCCTTTACAGAAGAAGGCATGCAATGTTGAAAAGTAGGCAAGGAGTTCAGTGTACGGGCTCAACTCAAAAGCTTATAACTAACAAAAACTATTGAAGAAATGAGGAAAACCAGTGATTTAATAATTCATGTCCCTAGGCAATGCTGTAAAGGTTGCAGTTGCCATTAGTTGCAACCTACTTGTTCATGCTGAGTTGAATTGTATAAAGTTTGAGTTCATTCAACTGTCCTGGAGAAATATCATTGTTAGGTTTCTTGTCAAATTCCAGCAGGACAATTCACATTTTGTTGGTAAAATATACTGTCTGTATTCATTGAATAGGCCTATGTTCTTAATGGTGGAGAAGGAATTTTATAGATTGCTGTAGATGCCCTACATATTAATCCGTGTTGCAGTGCCAACAATATACTGGCATTGCTGACAAAGGACTTCCTTATCATTAAAGAACATTGAGTGGAATCCATTTGTCGTTTTGATTTTGCTTTGCAGAAATGTGCAAGCCACAATAAACTCTGCTCCCACTGGTTAGGTTTTGATTAGCTTAGGTGTTTTGTGAGCATCAATTGTTTCATTTTAAGAGTAAAATGCCGTGATGTATCTCAGACAGCCAATCGGTCTTCATATGAAGCAAAAGGGACTAGAGATGCCAATGCCAACCAGAGCAGGACTAATTAAGGTGTTCTGTGCGTCAATGCATTATTTCTGAAGTTCGATTGTCAACATCAGCTAGGCTATCTCGTCAGCTAAAATCCCCCCCAAGTTGAGCCAGCCAAACTTCTTATGAACTTGAAGGCAATACAGTAAATAAAATGCTGTATTTAATGTTTCACAGAAAGCTGGCTAGCCGATTCAGTAAGTAGCAAGCAGACATTTAAATAAGAACACAACTACCTCCGGCCATGAGTCCTGTTAGGGACTGCCAACTTTAATTAAACTAGGTATTCCAGAGAAAACGTGCTGACAAACTGACATTTGATAACAGTCTCTTTAATTTATTTGTATGTTTGAAACTTAATAAATCAAAATAAAACAAGACTTTTGTGTCAGAATAGGTATCCTACTACATAATACTACAGTATCTTATTACATAATATTTTCACTTTGTATGACACCACACATGTGACTACAATACACCTGAACCACAGGATGTATTCCCTCTGCTGTGATCCTTGGTGGACAGTAGCTAATGGGTTGCCTATATTTACACAAGTTTATACCATGTGAACTTTCTTGTCAAATCTGCTTTCTAAGTGTTAGTATTCATGTCAATAAGAATGCCAAATCATTTTCAAATCTTTATCTAAAAGAATGACCATTCCGTTTAGAAGTTATACTTCTATAATAATTTTGACCATCAGAGTTATATCAAAGTTAGTTTAAAGTAGGCAATGTATATTCTGGACATTTCAGTCATACATTAAAAATTGCTTCATGATAATGAGCCTGCGGCTGTTTGCGTGTGTGTGTTTGTGGGAGTGCAGGTCGAGCTGTCAGCTAAACGGCTGTTAGCTACACCATTGTTTTGGTGTGACAGACCTCACAGCGAAGCCAGGACTTTAAAAAGTGTTGGCTGTGTTGAGAGTTGCTTCAAATGCAGATATATGAAGAAGGAATACATGTAGTTGAAATCTTCCTCTTCTTTTGCAACAGCACACAGACCATCTTTGAGGAGATTGTCAAAGATTTGGGGAAAAACAACGCAAATGAAACTTTATCCTGTTATGAAGACTTTCAGTGACAATTTCACCCAGAGAAGGAAGGATTGGTTTCATGGCTACCTGCTGAGGGTGTTAAAGCATTTCTGACAACATGAAGATAAAATTGCAACTCACCATGGTTATATGATTGAACAGCAAGCAGCAAAGTTGTGGAGGAGCGGAAGTCCAAAAACGACATTACAATGCTATCCTATTCCTATATCCCCGTTGATCTTTCTCACATGCATGTGGTGCTCTCCTACATGCAGATCAGTAACAGGTGTTAATTTGAGTGAATGAAGGGTGAGCTACTTGTCACTCACAACTGAGCTGTCCTGTCTGTACTTCCACACAGCACATGTGGAGGACAATAGACTGCCTTTCTGTAACACTAAGTACCCTTACCGAGTCCTCGACCCCTGCACCTTGTGTGAAAAGGTTACATTTATTCATTTATTCATGGATTTTAATTATCAATTTTTCCTCTGGACCCTTATAGACCACCACCCTGCATTCTTTTAATTTGTTTTAAGACATTTTGAGATTAAAACATGGCTATTCAATAACGACATCGTTCCTTCTGCGGGCCCAGCAATGACATTCTTGCTGTCTCTTTCGATGGTGTCCTCCCTGCTGGCCCAATCACAGACAAATTGTCCTCGTGCCCTCAAGACATGGCCTTTGACCCAGCCCCAACAGCATTTCTTTTTGACTGTTCTGCAGTATTTCCTGAAAAATGCCATTGTCTTAAATTATTCTTAAATTATTCTATGTTTTTTTCAGCAACCATGCACACAGACACTAGTTGTTGGGCCGCAGAAATCTTGAATGGTCTACTACCATCAACAATTCTCTCTCAATTCTATAAAAATAATAAAAAGTATTAGTTGCCATGTACATTTAGAATTTACTTACAATGTCCTGCTTTTGCTGAAACATTGAGATTCAGATTACAGGAAACAGAATAGCCAGCATGTAGTCTGATACGTTTATAGTAAGTTTACAGTATTGTTCTGAAAGTCCAGACAGAGTACAGGAAACAGAATAGTAAACATGTAGTCTTTTGAGTTTACAGTAAGTTTACAGTAATGTTCTCAAAGTCCCGTCAGAGTACAAAAAACAGAATAGTCAGCATGTAGTCTGATAAGTTTATAGTAAGTTTACAGTATGGTTTTGAAAGTCCAGACAGAGTACAGGAAACAGAATAGTCAACATGTAGTCTTTTGAGTTTACAGTAAGTTTACAGTAATGTTCTCAAAGTCCCGTCAGAGTACAGAAAACAGAATAGTCAGCATGTAGTCTGATTAGTTTAGTTTCTGAATTCAACAGCAACCTGTCTGCGTTCATCTCCACACTATGCAACTCAGCCTCCAACACAACCCTGCAGAGACCTGCTTCTGATCCAAAGTCTCTGGATGTGTACCTGCTCTACACTCCAATAGCCACAGTTCTGTGCCTCAAATTGCTAAACTTGACAAATTGAAAATTTGTGACATAATGATTTGTAACAAAAACAGTGTATTGCCCCGCCACTTACACTCCTGCCCGGTACAAGGGACCAAAAATTAAATAAAACACAGTTGGGAATTGATCATTCATCATATTTAGTTTATAAATCTAGGTGACAGTTTCCTCTAAATTTGCCTCCACAGCCTCTCCTTGACTATTCACATCCCTTCACTCATCCATGGCCCTGCTTGGCACACCCCTTTACTCCCTGGCCAACCCATCCACAGCCCCGCTTGGCACTCCCCTTTCGACAAACCCATCTGCTTCTATACCTGTTGGTAGCTAAAAATGCCTGTAGCAGGAATGTACGCCTGGGGCAGGTATGTAAGCCTGCAGCATGTGGTAGAGTGGAGACTTTTATTTTGAAAAGGTGGTTCGTTGAGAAGAGGGAAGGAAAAGGAGGGCTGTGTAGAACTAGTGACGACCAATACATAACTGCTGTCATTCATTTTTGGGGATCTCCGCAACATCATATTCAATATTACTGGAGCACTGTAGGAGTCTGGAGATCAACTGGACCCCAATTTCACTAACAACATCTTAGCAATGAAGAAAAACTAACACAGTGGCGAGAAGCAGAGACCACCAGGACCACCACCCCAATACTCAAAGCCTTATACTTAATCCTCTCCTCCCAAGACTTGCAATAACCAAGCACCCATCTTAAAGACCCATCTAGCATGTCTGATTATTCCAAACTATCAAGTGTCTTCATCTATCCAGAAACCAAGCTCCCTTAATCATCCAGTAACGTCCTCTCAATCACATCACCTTGATCCTCGTCTTATGAACAACAATATCTCTCCAGAGCTTCTTGTCTTATGAACAACAATACCCCTCCAGAGCTTCTTGTCTTATAAACAACAATACCCCTCCAGAGCTTCTTGTCTCATGAACAACAATATCCCTCCAGAGCTTCCTGTCTTATGAACAACAATACCCCTCCAGAGCTTCTTGTCTTATAAACAACAATACCCCTCCAGAGCTCCTTGTCTTATGAACAACAATACCCCTACAGAGCTCCTTGTCTTATAAACAACAATACCCCTCCAGAGCTTCTTGTCTTATGAACAACAATACCCCTCCAGAGCTCCTTGTCTTATGAACAACAATACCCCTCCAGAGCTCCTTGTCTTATGAACAACAATACCCCTCCAGAGCTTCTTGTCTTATAAACAACAATACCCCTCCAGAGCTCCTTGTCTTATGAACAACAATACACCTCCAGAGCAACAATTCTTCCACATTTTTAGACAACTTAACCCATTCATGAAGAACAATCCCTTTTCAATGTCCTATGGAAACCTTAGTGCCTTCAGCAATAACAATCATGTACTACTCCAAGCCTCATGTCCACTATTTCTCTAAACTACTTTAATAAAATATGTTAAACCTGTATGTCGATGGTGTGGTCTTTGATGAAGTAAATGTAGTGATTGCAAGCTTTACAACCAAATGCAAAATTCACTTATTTAAGATAATCTCAGTGATCCTGCTAGCTACTATTTTGTTTGCGGGATGTGTCGAAAATGTGACAAAAAGTGTGACATAAGCAGACATGGTTCCTCTGTTCCAAACTAGTGTTATAGCAAATACAAGCATGTTAAGTTGGAAAACTGGAACATTGCTGGATGTACTGTACCCTGGATGCACATAGACTATTTCAGAACTAATTCAACCAACCCTTGTTTTTTCTGTTTGTTTCAGTACTACTTCACCGTTAATTTCACCCATGAAAATCAGAAAGCCCTGGAGTTGCGTACGGAGGATGTAAAGGACTGCGATGAATGGGTGGCTGCAATAACACATGCAAGGTACTAGGCCTCTGCCTTTAAATTAAATAGGGTGAATGGTGATATGCTGCTGTAATGTTCTAATGATTAAGGGTCATTATAGAGCTGGAACATTAAACATTATATATATATATCGATTAAACCACACAGGCCATAGCAGATGTTTATCTACTATTGCTAATTAGGCAGCCAATATATTAGAAATGCTAATATGGGTAATAATGAATGGGACTATTGATGGCCCCAAAAGTAAAGTTCTTGGCGCACATTAATGGTGCACATTAATGTTAAAAAGATGTCGTGCTATTTAGTGTTATCACATAAATTCTGTCAAGTTATCACAGTGTGTGTTTCGGTCCATATTGCCCAGCTCTAGTCTATTATGTCTTTGGATTTGTTTTTTTATAATTTTTTTATACAAATTTGCCTGCTGTTTTTTGGTTGCCTATCTGACAAGACATGTAGTAAAGTTGGCCTTCTGTAGCTACACTTCACTGAGTGGAACTGATATTAATATTTACGGCACTCCACTAAAAGGCTGTAAATAGATTCTTCACACACATACAAGTGTAAGGGGCTGTGTGGATACTTGGGTCTGTGAGGCAGTCTTGCATATGAAAGAGTCCAGTCTTGAGTGTCTGGACCTCTGAGGGCAGAGAAACATGTCCTTGGTGAAGTGGTTATTGCAGTTTGTTCAAATGCACATCCTATATGAAGTGAATGGTTGAATGGGGGTTGGAAACAAGGTCCTACACATTCATATCCACAACGGACCCTTGATATCCAACCAGTCCATGTTATTATATATGAATGAATATATGTTTTTTGTCCACAGTTACAGAAACCTGGCCACGGAGCATGAGACGCTCATGCAAAAGTATCTCCATCTACTCCAGATTGTGGAGACAGAGAAAATGGTTGCTAAGCAACTTCGACAACAGATAGAGGATGGGGAAATAGAGATTGAACGGCTAAAATCTGAGGTAATATTAATAATAATGATTCTGTGGATGTGCTAATATTATTTGCTGGTTTTGATTCTGTGGGTCAACTGAAATAATTGTTGAGACTGAATGGGAATGCTTTGATCCTGGTCATTTGGACAAGTCCCAATTTTGGTGTGTTACATCACACACATTTCTAAAAGGAGGACACTCAGCTCTGCAAAGAATGTGGATGGAACTCTTTATTTGTTTTATAATTTTTTGATTTCCCAAACTAAATTGAGTAGCAGAATAATTCTGGTTGACTTTAGATCTAGGTAAACTGAGATTGTTTCTTTGTGTCTGTGTTATTTGATTATTAAAGAGACAGTGTGGAAGTTAGTGGGAAAAGTGTGATAGAGTGAGACAATAAGAGATGGGGGGTTGGTTGAGGTACTCTCTTACAAGATGTGTGCAGACTAATTATAAATACTGTATAACACTGAAATAGGTGTAGTGTTGAAGCCTTCATCTTGGCAACTCCTCACCTTTGCAAAAAATATTTTGTAAGCTAGATGTAGGTGAATATTTGTGTTATATCTCAATCCAGTTATGCCACATTTTATATTAACTATTATATTTTTATAGAACTATTATATTGTATATGTATATTGTATTTTAATATAATGTATACACCTAAATGAATTATTATTATACATATGTAGCATTAGCAACTTTATATACTATGCTCTCTACTTTTTTTTAATGTAAACATCGGCACCTGGAGTTTGCTGAACAATATTGGGACCCAGTTTTATGATCAGATGTCTTGTAGAGACTTTGTACTGGGTTTATTCTGGCAAGACATACAAATAGCTGGTTTGCATGGAGGTGACATAAATTGTACTTCTGGAGACTTGGTGACCCTAAGAGAATAGCTTACTTCTCAAACAATTCTCCTTCCAGTGCTTGGGGGCAAATTACATTTCGGTCTGATCTTAGGTAGTTTTACCTTAGCTTTAAACATTCTACACTTCTTAATGATTATCGTAATATTTTTGCATACATTTTTTATAGCTACTGCCTAATTTATGAAGGTCAACAACATTGAATCTAGTTTCATTTGTGTGTTGTCTGACCTTTCTCATGCTAATAGAACACTGAGAACATTTGGCAGGTGTGTAACCACCATATTTGTACTGTAGTGAAACAGGAAGTAATGTATGACTATGTAATACTTCCTAATGCTTCCAATAAAGTTTTATAAATACAGTCTGTATCAACAGGAACATTATATATGTTTCATAAGCATTTCTAGTTGTACCATAATTTTGACTGGCATTATTTACAGTCCAGTCCAATAATCTGCACAGTGAAACTAGATATTTTGTCTCTGTACTCCAGCACTTTGGATTTGGAATTATACAATAATAATCAGGTTAAGGTACAGTCTGTTTTAATTTGAGGGTATTTTCATCCATGTCAGATGAACCATTAAGAAATTAAAGCTTGTTTTGCTCGAAGTGTTTGGACATTTGGCTTCACAGCTGTCTCTTATTAGGCAGGTGTGTTGGTTTACATCCTTAGTGCATGCACAATAGAGCTGTCAATATGTATTATTGATTTTAGGCTTTGCATTTGCATTTGGAGTAGGCTGTTGCTGTCTGACAACACAAGAACCAAAGAAGTGTCAGTGACACAAATAAAGATGCATATATTTAGATCTATCAGAAACATAGCCAAAAATTAGACAGGTATATTGAGAACAGGAAATATTAGAGTGGATAGCTCAGCAAATTAACTGTGAGACCAAGGAAGTCCCCAACAGTGGATAACCAAATAATTCCAACCATAATAATGAAAATAACATAGTCCCACAGATCAGAAACCATCTCCAGGAGGTGGGTGTGGATGTGTTAACCACTAGCATTCACAGAAGGTAAGCCTTTAGAGCCTTTAGAGTTCAGAGAACTGTAGAGAGGTATTGTAGAGAGATGAGACAAATATAACATGTAACAGAATGATGGCAGGAGGAAAATGTGGAGGGAAATATGGAACTTATCTGTGAAACATGGTGGAGGGAGTGCTCTGTTTTGGGCCTGTATGGCTGCCACTGGAACTGCCTCACTTGTCTTCAGGGATGATGTAACTGCTGACAGCAGCTGCAGTATGAATTGTGAAGTGTAACAGAAACATCTCGTCTGCTCCATTATCACCCAGTACCCCTAAATTCACTGGGCCACCCTTCACCTTGCAGCAGGACAATGACCCCAAAATGTGAAAGTTCTTGACTGGCCAAATCAATCACCAAACCTGAATCCAATTAAGCAAACAAGAAATGAAGAATGCCTGCCTCCCAGAGCATAACCAGAGAGGAAACTCAGTGTCTGGTAATGTCTGTGGGTGGCAAAACTAAGTCAACAAATGAAAAGAATCTGAAACCAAGTAGTAAATGGTGACTCTATTTCTGATTAGGTTAATTCATCCAATTACATTTGGTCCCATAAAATATGGTGGACAATGTATTAAATGGGCTGTAATTCCTTCCCTGTTCAAGGTTTATGGATATACAATTAATACCCTTCAATTAAAGCCCATAATTTGCATTTAACTTCTCATGCCAGGGCAAACACAGAATGTGTCAAGCAATATTTGTTGTGGCGGAAGTCTATTCATTGCAATGGAGTGCTATACGTCTCACTGCGACTCCTTTGCTGGACTAGGTTGCATTGTTTTCTGGTTATTCCACACATTGGCATTGCTCTGCCATGTGCTGTCAGAAAACAAATGGAAGTAGATGCCGATATGTAGCTTTCAACCATGTGTTTATGGCATTGATCCTGTTTGTGTTCATAATACACCCAGGTTATGAAAATAAAATATTCAATATTGGAGTGGGACTTTTTAACGAGGTTTGGAGAATATTTTTTGGGGGAACATTTTCCCATCATGATTTGCTGGCTAGCTCAGTAAACATTGATCTACATTGATGATTGATCTACATTGAACCGAATGTTTATAAAGTTAAAACATCTGGTTTCTGATTACATTTGCCAACCCTTTTCTGAATTTATGATTACCATAAACATCTGCAATTATCTTGTCGTAGATGGAGTCAAATCTCCATGTTGATTTCTTTTGTGATGGGGCAAATAACATGTCCCGGCCTTTTCATTGTTTCAATTGAAATGTATGTCCTGTCCCAGACCCGTATGCACATTTCTGATTAGGAATTAAAGTTTTAGAAGACAATTTTACCTCAAATAAAGTTCAATTTATCTTATATTTTCGGTGCAAAATTAAGATGATGAACAAAAATCTTTCCCAGTCATTGTGTTTGCTTCACCTTACATCATTGGTGTAGATCCACTACGCTTTGCATCTCAACTCAAACAATCCCTCCAACAGCGCCATGCTCCCCTGCTCTAGTCTTCAGATCAAATAGTCATTTTACTTTAATGTGCAAATGTGGGGTTTGAAGTGAAATGGTGTGCTGAATATGCATGATCTGGTTTCATTATACAAAGTAAATGGGGGACACTTGCTTTCAGACAGTGGCAGCTCCTATTGTGCAACACATTAAAGTACAGTACAGCAGCAAAGTATTGCCCCGCGTGAGGCTCCATGTCGAACCAATAGAAGTAAATGTCAATGTAGAGATACTAGTCAAGTGACGAGTGTTAGTACTGCTGCCACCATCACATGTCAAAGTTGACAGCTTGGATAGATACTTATCTCATTTGACTCAGTCACTTTGTTAATATGCTAGGAAGTGAGGAATAAACTTGGACACCATATTGTTGATGATGATTGGTTTATCCTTGTGCATTTCTTCTCTGGCAGATTTCCGGGCTGCACAAAGACAATGAGAAGATTCAGTCAAGCCCAACTACTGAACCCAGCGAAAATGATGACACTGAACTAAAGAAAATCAAAAAAGTGAATACCTAAACAAAACATTTTCTGTTTGAAGGGTACATATTTTCCAGTGTTGCGGGGCAACAACTGCCATTCCAATCCACGTGATTCCTCTGGCCCACTAGGTGCAGAGTTTTCTGCGAGGCTGGATGTGCAGGAGGAAGTGGAAGAGCATCATCCAGGACTACATCCGCTCGCCCCACGCTGAGAGCATGAGGAAGAGGAACCAGGTGGTGTTCAGCATGCTGGATTCTGAGGCTGAGTATGTCCAGCAGCTCCACATCTTGGTGAACAACTTCCTTCGACCGCTCCGTATGGCCGCCAGCTCAAAGAAACCACCCATCACCCATGATGATGTCAGCAGCATCTTCCTCAACAGGTTTGCGGCTGTGGATGATCACATCATTCTGCTCGATCACTCAGCTTCCTCTCACCTGTCTATCAGGGACAAATGAAACAACTGTCTTGATGTGGTATTTGCGTTACTGTGTGGACCTAAGATGTGATGCCATTATTTTGGGTCAAAAACACACTTTTTAAGTTTATTCATTTGAAATGTTGAGTACAGCCTAGGTAAGTACATTTAGAACATACTTATTTGCACTACATCATGTCAAGATACTTGTGAGGCACACTTGGACATGAGGACATTTACTGTTTGCATGTTTGAATCCTTTTCATATAGCTATGCTTGTTTGTCTTTGGGTGGACACTTATAGTCGTGTTGATTTTTTTGTTTTCTTTAGTGAGACCATCATGTTTCTGCATCAAATATTCTACCAAGGCTTGAAAGCAAGAATAGCAAGCTGGCCCACATTAGTTTTGGGTAAGCTGACTAAACCCAGACAAATATTTTTTGGGGCTTACTCCAAAGCATCAATGTGGTATTATAATAATAATGAGTCCCCATTTTCCCTAATAACATTCATCAGTTATGGAAGTTTATCATTATCTCTCATTCACTTTCTGTTCCTCTCTTTCCACAGCTGACCTGTTTGACATTCTCCTGCCCATGCTGAACATCTACCAGGAGTTTGTGAGGAACCACCAGTACAGTCTGCAGATCCTGGCCCATTGTAAGCAGAACCGAGACTTTGACAAGCTTTTGAAGCAGTATGAAGCCAAGCCAGACTGCGAGGAGAGGACTCTGGAGACCTTTCTTACCTACCCCATGTTCCAGGCAGGTTGTACAGAACACCACTGTCCAGACCCCACATCTCAGCTCCAGCAGCTCACTTAGTTCTGTCAACGGCTTCTACGCTGCTCACCGACTACAGCAGCCATTTATCTCACGTGCCTTATCCCCGTTGTGCTTTTAGAACCACATGAACCAGTTGTTTGTGAAGCTCAGGGTTTTGTAATGGCTTTTGTTCTGGCAAGGCGTGCAGTTTCACTGCATTCTGCTCCACCGGAGTCTACTTTGGGCTCTGCTGTGTTGGTAATACATTTATGCTGATGACAGTGCATAGAGCTCCCCACTGATCTGCTCGCTATGATGGGTGTCGGTATGTGTGTGTGTGTGTGTGTGTGTGTGTGTGTGTCTGTGCGTGCGTTTGTGTGCACGCAATGTCGATTGCAAGTGTGTGTGACTCACCTGCCCCTATTCATAACTTGTCACTCCAGATTCCCCGATACATTCTCACTCTCCACGAGCTCCTGGCCCACACACCACATGAGCATGTGGAGAGGACTAGCTTGGACTACGCCAAGTCGAAGCTAGAGGAGCTGTCCAGGTATTCCCAAGCACATTACAGCGCAAACGCAGAACACTTTATCAATGCTAATCTACGTGTTCGAACACGAAACAGAGTACGACAAATTGAATTTCAAGCATGAAAATATGAACTTCCCTGCCCTCAGAATAATGCATGACGAGGTGAGCGAGACAGAGAACATCAGGAAGAACCTGGCGATTGAGCGCATGATTGTAGAGGGCTGTGAGATCCTGCTTGACACCAGCCAGACATTCGTCAGACAAGGTAAGCTCTCAGAAACGATCCACAAAAGGAAGCCCGGATTCAACTATGAGACAAAATGATACAGATGATCTGTGTCAACTGTCTGACCACCAGCCACTTTGTGTTCTTAAACTTCAAACCTCTATATCCAGACTGAGCCTCTAAAAAGACAATTTTGGCCATATAATCCCGTCTGCCTGTGAAGAACAGCGAGTAATGAAAGTGGGTCGACTTTCATTTCCAAGGGTAATTAGACCGTTAGGAGGCCATCCAGTGGTGAGTCAGGGACTGTAAATGTCATACATCCCTAACGGTCACTGACGTGTAGAGATGAAGAGGCTAAGCATGGAGAGAAATAGTTCAACCCTAACCGTTATGTATTCATCCCCCACCAGTTAGTGCACAGGCTAGGATAGACCTCGACCAATCTGACCACAAATCTGTGGTACCTCATCGTTGACTGGGCCTCTCACTGTGTCTCTCCCCCTCTGGCCATACAGGCTCTCTCATTCAGGTGCCAATGAGTGAGAAGGGCAAGATCACCCGTGGGCGACTGGGCTCTCTGTCTCTGAAGAAGGAGGGCGAGAGACAGTGCTTCCTCTTCTCCAAGCATGTCATCATCTGCACAAGGGGCTCTGGAGGGAAGCTGCACCTCACTAAGGTGGGTCTGCTATCTCTCTAGCCACACATCTTTCCATACACTCCCAGATCGTAATGTACAGTGAGATTTCATTCATGGAGTCCGAGTTGCTGCTGCGGAGTTTTTTGTACATTTCATTACAGTTTATTTTGGTCCTTTTGAAAATCAGCTCATTCTTAAAGAAATCTCTTTATCGCTGAAAATGTTATTGACCTGTAGTGGAAGATGTAAAAATGTGTTGTGCTACAGGATAATGTAAATGATATTGTTATTGATTGTTCAGTGGTGAATGTGGTCATGAGCATGCTAATGCATATAGTGTGTTGTTCTCAGAATGGCGTGCTCTCTCTAATTGACTGCACTCTTCTTGAAGACCCAGAGGGGACAGATGAAGAGTGTAAGCGCCAGTTCATTCCTAGCCCACTGAAATGCTCTGCTGCATAATGTACAATTACTGTATGTAGGGTGTAACATAAGGTATTGTATTGAGTCTTACCACAAGTTTCACCTGTTTATCCTAAGCACAATATACCTCTTATTTATGCCATAGTAATGATTCAAATCCAGTTTTCCTATTCATTTTTTGGTATTTATTTTCTTGGCCAAAGCCAAACCAGATAAGGGTGTACAGGACATGGAGCACCTGGACTTTAAGATTGTGGTAGAGCCTAAGGAAGGCCAGTCGTTCACGGTTATCCTGGTGGCGTCTTCAAGGCAAGAGAAATCCGCCTGGACCAGTGACATCAGCCAGGTACGTCGGCTCTGCTATCCTCTACCTGCATCATGTGTGATTGTCTCCAGCAGGGAGCCATGGGGCCTGGGTGTCTGTCTCCAGCAGGGAGCCATGGGGCCTGGGTGTCTGTCTCCAGCAGGGAGCCATGGGGCCTGGGTGTCTGTCTCCAGCAGGGAGCCATGGGGCCTGGGTGTCTGTCTCCAGCAGGGAGCCATGGGGCCTGGGTGTCTGTCTCCAGCAGGGAGCCATGGGGCCTGG